>CM029369.1:23364038-23473114 GCA_017165825.1 Hepsetus odoe | reverse complement strand
TATATATATATATATATATATATATATATATATATATATATATTCATGATATGATGGAGAGAAGGTTGATATTTTGTGTGTGCAAGAGACTAGATGGAAGGGTAGTAATGCCAAGTGTATTGGAGGAGGGTATAAATTGTTTTACCATGGTGTGGATGGAAGGAGGAATGGGGTAGGTGTTATCCTGAAGGAAGAGTATGTGAAATGTGTTTTGAAGGTGAAGTGGGTGTCAGATAGGATGATGAGTTTGAAGCTGGAAGTTCAAGGTGTTATAATGAATGTTGTTAGTGCTTATGTGCCACAAGTTGGTTGTGAGATTGAGGGGAAATAATAATTATGGCGTGAGTTAGATGAAGTGATAGAGACCCAGGGGAGAGAGAGTGGTGATTGGTGCAAACTTTAATGTATATATTGTTGAAGGGAACACAGGTGACATGATGGGTATGTATGTAGGTATGATGTCAAGGAGAGGAATGCAGAAGGTCAGATTGTTGTAGGTTTTGCAAAAAGGTTGGAAATAGCTGTAGTAAATACTTATTATAAGAAGAGTGAAGAGTACAGGGTGACATACAAGAGTAGAGGAAGGTGAACACAGGTGGATTATATCCTTTGCAGGAGGGTCAGTCTGAACGAGATTAGAGACTGCAAAGTAGTAGTAAAGAAGATGAGAAAAATGAGGGCAGTGTCAAGGATCAAATGGTGGTAGCAGAAGAAGGAAAACTACAAGGTAGAATTCAGGCAGGAGTTAATACAAGCACTAGGAGGTTGTGAGGAGTTACCAGATAGCTAGCCAGCTGCTGCTGCTGTGGTAAGGGAGGCAGCTAGAAATGTACTTGGTGTGACATCTGGAAAGAAGAAGGAGGAAAAGGAGACCTGGTGGTGGAACACAGAAGTTCAGGAGTGTATACAGAAGAAGAGGCTCGTGAAGAAGCGGGATAGTCAGAGAGATACAAGTAGTACAAGGAGATCAACCACAGGGCGAAGAAAGCAGTGGTGAAAGCTAAAGATAAGGTTCATGATGAATTGTATGAGAGGTTGGACAATAAGGCTGTAGTAACTATATAGGGATGAAGTTGGATGAGCCACTGCATCAGCAGTATGGATTCATGCTAAGAATATTATAGATTCAATGTTGCTCTGAGGGTATCAATGGAGAAATACAGAAAATGGCAGAAGGAGTTCACATGGTGACAAGGTGCCTAAAGAGGTGTTGTTTTTTTTTTTATGAGGAAGTCAAATGTGGCAGAAAAGTATGTCAGAGAAGTACAGTATACAGTAATGTATAATACAAAAAAATCCCTGACTTTGTGCAAGTGTACCTATAAGAATCGATGCTGGATTGAAGGCAAAAGGTAGTAACACCAAATATGGATTTGATTGCTGCTCCCGTTTAGGGGTCGCCACAGTGGATCAGCTGTCTCCATTTCTTCTGGTCCTCTGCATCTTCGTAAATTGATAAGAATAAACAATCATTATTTATACTTCTGAAAGCATTTTTTGTTTACAGCATTTTTTCACACCTGCCTAAAACCTTTGCACAGTACTTTATGTATGAGGGCAGTGTGACAGTCATGAGGTTTGCAGTAGGAGTGACGGATGCATTTAAAGCAGAGGTGGGATTATATCAAGGATCAGTGCTGAGCCCATTCTTGTTTGCAATGGTAATGGATAGGTTGAAGGTTAGACACTAGTCCCCCAAGTGTATGGAGGAGCTTAAGGAGAACCTGGAGAGGTGGAGATATGCTCCTGAGCAGAGAGGAATGAAGGTGAGTAGACCAAAGACAGAATACTTGAGTGTGAATGAATGGGTGAAAAGTGGAGTGGTTAGGATGCAGGGAGTAGAGGTGACAAAGGTGGAGGAATTTAAATATTTGGGTTCAGCAGTGCAGAGTAAAGGGGAATGTGGAAGAGAGGTGAAGAAGAAAGTGCAGGAGGTGGGAATAGGTGGAGAAGAGTGGCAGAAGTGATCTGTGACAGATGGGTTCCAGAAGGAGTGAAATGAAAGATTTACAGGATGGTAGTGAGACCAGCTATGGTATAAATATTATAGATGGTGGCACTGATAAGATTTTCATTGGGTGTGATGAGGATGGACAGGATTAAAATGAGTATATTAGAGGGATAGGTCAGGTTGGATGTTTTGGAAGCAAAGTTAGAAATGCAAGGTTGCGTTGGTTTGGGCATGTGCAGAGGAAAGACAAGGATTATATTGGGAGATGAATGTTGGAAATGATGGGGGAAAGAAGAAGACTTTATTGTGTTCCAATTATGTACACACTATATTGTGAAAATATGTAAGAAATATAAAGTGCCTTTGTGCATAGTATGGTGTGCAAAAAGAGAATAGGTGCAAATCTGCTAGCACTTACAACCAGTTGAAACCATGGCTGTAAGAGAAGCACTATAACATTGATCCTACGTTAAGGAAGTTTGAGTCCTCGTAGACAGTAGTAAGATAAGAAAAGGATGGTGCTGAGGATAAAAAACCAGGAGCAGAAATTTCTGTAGAAAAGTTATAAGAAAAATATGCTAGATGAAGTGAAATGCAGAAAGGAGGTAGACAAAGAATAAAAAGGTTGACAAACCATTCAAAAGTATGAGAAACATTCTGAATCAGGGCAGGAAGTTTAGGAAACAAAAAAGCTGTTGTTTAACCTGAGGTATAAGTGCAATGACTTTCAGGGACCCCATTAATTTTTTGGCATTAGTAAATTAACTATTTCTTTTAAACTGAGTATTGTACACTGTACTACACTCCACTATACTCAGATTCTCTGAAAACCTCTCACTCACTTTCACAGCCACTTGTAATAATTAGGGTTGCGGTTGGTACTGTCGCCATCCAGCGAAAGAAATTTCCTGCAAAGAACCACCTTCTACTTTTATACACTACGAACATGCACTTTTTACTCTTACTTGCAAACTTCAAATCAGTACTTTCACTTTTACCAGAATTATGTACTTGATTAAAAAATGTGTGAACTTTTGACACTTTTGACTAAACTGTACTATCAAACTGCCCTGTACCATATTATGCTCTCCTGTTCTATGTTATTCACTCCTTTAATAGACTATATCATATTTGCCTATTTGTACTTTACATTTCTGTACTATACTACACTATATTTACTATATAATGTTGCAGTATATTATTTCATATTGTATTATACTTCCTGTATCATACTACATTATCCTTTATTTTACTATTATTTCTCATATTATACTATACTCTCCTATATTATACTATTACTATACTATTTTGTGATATACTTCAAAGTATATGTCACATTGATATGATATGGTTCTCCTTGGGAAAGATAAAGTAAGACATGCTTTAAAATAATTAAAATATCATTTGAAGAATTTCAACACAAAAGGGTATGTAAAGGAAATGACAACATAAAGACACACTTTATTGACTGGACAATTTAATGTGACAGAAACGTTGATAAAAATTGACAAAAACATTCCCTTTAATGCATTAAAAGAAAAGGTGCCCTATATTTCTTTTGCTGTAGATCTGCTTGCTGGAGAAAGTAAACATACAAACTTTAACGGCAAAAAAGAGAATAATGATCTTCCCAAGCACAGTAACTGGGGCTTAGAGCTACAGGAATGTTTTTCTTCACTTGAATTAACAGTGGAGAAATAGAGAGGTAATGGAAATGCAGTTTGGGATGTGGTTTTAGTGCCTGACTGGTCAAAAAACAGGGAAGGCCTTTTAAGTGTTTTTCTACATCAGGGCTTTCCATTTCCAGCTGTACACATTTTTTGTCTCATCTTGTTAACAGAAATGTGCACTGTTGATGAGACTGGAACGGGAAAAAAAATAAATAAATAAAAAAGTTACACATAAATAAAATGTAGCAAACCCTTAGGAACTGGTAAATGTAAAAAATAAAATCAGTGTTGTAAAAGGTTTCTATTGGAGATATTTTAGACAATTTCTATGGGTGTGTTCATGGCACTTTTAAATTCGGGGGGGTTTGCTGATACAAGATTTTGTTCCATCAGGGATGATATAAAGGGCAGTAGAAGACAAGCATGCGTGTGCAATTTACAAAGCATCAACAAATACAAAGCTTCTGAGCACAACACACCACTTATCACATATCTTATCAAAGTGTAGCAGAGATGTGATGATGGATGTTGAGATTATGGGTTGATGTTAGACTATCTTTCATTTCAACAGTTGCCATGTTTAAAGCAGTGTAGTTTCATAAAATAGCACTTACTGTTTGCTGATCATGTGTTTTTCCTTGCCAATTCCCATAATATATAGATACAGATATTCACAAAACAGCCTAAATAAAAATATGGGCACTAAATGGAAGGTAGTGTGCTTTTCTTTATGGAATGAAAGCAGATGGCAGGCATTGCTGTGATCATTTCAAATGTTATGCAGGGCTGAACCTGCTCCACTTAGAAGCCAATAAAATGAATATGGAAGCAAAATCTACATTCAAATTGAAACGCCAGCATCACATGCACAAATGTAGATATGATTCTAAACATCGTGTTTCTGTAACTTCTTTCAGCTTTCCCTTTAACTTGAGAGTCTGGGAGTGAAACCTGTATTTGGGGAGTTTGGGCTGAAATAAAACTTGAAATGTACAGAATAGTAAACCTATAATCTTTATTTATTTAAATATTATACTTAGAACCATTTATCCAATCTTTAGAACAAGAAAATGAACCTGAACATAATCCTCAGTCTTTGTACCATGAATTTAATGCTCACAAAAATAAATAGACACCAACACACACCTGGTGAAAATCAAAGTCATGCTGCCATGCTCCGAACATTCACTGCTCCTAACACTCATCATGTGATGAAGATGAAGGAGCAGTTAAACTAAAACATCACACAGTAAAACAGAGTTCCCGTCCACAACTGAGGTTTTTTTCTCCCTATGAGTCCAAACCATCCAGGAACTCTCCTTCAGTGATGAGCTCCAGCTGCTGCAGCACTCTGCTGGCGCTGGACGGGGGGTAATCAGCAGCGGGGTAAGGGGAGCAGCCTGAGCTTGAGCTGCTGAAGGAGCAACAGAGGATTTGGAAGAAGGGAACCAGCTGTGTGATGCATGAGAGAGAATGGAGACTGAGCAGTGGGAACTCCACACGCTCCAACATGGATTCCCCCACCGTTCCATTCAGCTCCTGGAACACAGGCACAGGCTAAACTTGTGTACAAAGGACTGTGCATTCAGTCATAAGACATTTGATGAATAGAACAATTCAAAATATTTTTCATTTTAGTCTAAAGTCTGCTTTGACTAACGGCAAATAACTGAAGTCAGTAAAAATAAGACAGACAATTTCACTCAACAGAATTGTGAACATCTATAAAAATAACTATATGTAACAAGTAACTAAAGATGGATTAAATTTGTTAAGCAGTTTTTTATAATCCTGATTAATCATAAAAAGATGTCAACAAAGCATAAACTATTTACCATTATACTCAATGTGTTATAAAAACAATATAAAAAATTCAAGCATTACTGCATAAACTAAACAATAAAACTATAGAGGAACATAAAATTGGGCAAAATTGGACATCCCTTGCACTAAAATACATGGATTGCCATGTGATTGCTACCCCCCCCCCAAAAAAAAAAAACAAAAAAACATCACACAGGCTTTGTTTTCTAAAGATCAGCTTCTAGATGTTTTTTGTGTGGACTGAACTCCAATATAGGAAAAATCTTTTCTTAAAGAGATATTAACCATGGTAACGAAAAAGCCCAGTTTAAATGTGCAGTCTAGCCACACCATGCTTCTGCTGTGGATGCAGCGTATTTCTCTCAGGTATAGCTGTGCAGCCATATCAGAGCTCTTTAGACAGCTTGCAGGAAAATGTCTTCCACAAACAATAATAAAAAAAAAAAAAAAAACAGTTTAATTCCCTTGGGCCTTTCCTGCTGCAGCTGTTGCAAAATAAAATGGTTCCCTGAATTTACGCCATATCATTTCCTATCTTTCTGATCTTGGTGTGAGTGAGAACAGTGTTGTCTCCTGAGACTGAGTTGTCTCTGAGAGAGATATTTGACCTTATAAACCAAACAACTATAATGAAATATATCTGAATGGCTGATAAGCTGAAGCACATACTAGACAATAACTGTAAATACTTATTTGAAAAAGAAAAAAGAAAAAAAAAAAAAAAAAACTACTAAATTTTAATATCCTCATACACAAAATGGCTTCAATTAATATTAATCTGTATATAGTGTGATAAACGACTTTAAATTTAAATTTTTTCAGCTTTTGCATGTATTTTCTGTATTATTTCCAATGCTTCATTCATTCCCGCAATAAATTGTTTTTAAAAAGGCCTGGGTGGGTTTACCCCATAGCGATGGTGAAGTCCTTCCAGTATTCTGACCATGTGAGGTTTACACTCCTGTTCTCCTTCCAGCAGAGTGGTCCCTGGCCCATCGTAACTATCCACATCTACTTCTGGCACAAATGCCCAGCGATACCTATGGCACACATTCAAACATCATCAAATCTGTCCTACTGTATCCACACATGGTACAAATTTAGATGTGTAGCCACTCACATTTGAAAGAGAGGCATGCACTCTGGGGGGTAAGACACAGCAGTGTCCAGGAATTTGCATGCAGACAGATACATGTCCAGCTCTGCCTGCGAAAAAGTCAGCAGGAAATTTCTCTCCTGTCCTCCCTGTTTATTTCTAAGAGAGAGAGACTGCATGTTATTACATGTTATGATGGTGACTGATCATTCTTCTGCATTCAAAACAGCCTTGTAGTATGAAGGGTGAGAAGACAAAGTAAGAATGAGTAAAATCTTATAAAAACAGCACTTATAAAACAATGGATATCTGCAACATGACCTTCTCTATGAATTCTGCAAAAAAAAAAAAAAAACAAACAAAAAAAAAACAAATCACTTAAGGGTGCTGTTGATGGAGCACTTTTGACTGCTAACAAGATAAACTGAAGGAGTAATATTGTAATCAGATTTTATTCAGAGCGAAGGGCTGATTACTTATTTTCTAGGCCCCCCATTACTAACAATGTTTAAAGTAGAAATATGTTTATGAAATTTAATCTAACTTCAACATTTTACTTACAATTAGTAGAAAAATATCCTGCTGGAATCAGACTTAATGCCCCTAAAATTTTGTCTTTTACTCCAAATATATCCCAAAAAAATCCAGTATGAAATTGTGCACATAGATGTTTAATAGTTTATTGGGATGCCTGAGCCAGTTACATCCCTCCAAAATGCAGTTTTTATCTTGTTCAGAACTCACTTTGGAGTATCTTTGTCCTCCAGCAGAGTCTTCTCAAGCCTGGCATAAATTCGGATCTACAAAAAGAAAATATAGTCTGATCCAGGAGCACTTTGATCTGTTTAAAAAACGTGATCAAATTAATAAAAGAAAAACAAACAAACAAAAAAAAACATGGTTTTACAATCCTGATTTATGAGGTTCTCTGCAGAGTCTCTCACCAGCTCGGTGACCATGATTGGCCAGAGGGAGGTGAGGTGCTGTGGGGAAATCCTCAACAGCAGGACACGGAACATCAGGAACATCTGGGCCACCATTGCCGGAGTCTGCCCCACCCGTAGGTTCTCAGTCAAACGTTCTGCGATGCGTGTGTGAGAAAGTGAGAGAAAGAGAGAGGGGAGAGTATGGAAACAAAGAATTTCTGCACAAAGAAAGGTCTACACAAAGATTCCTGTTCTACAAATATATTAAAACCCCTTATTTCCAAAATTATAACTAGGATGATACTAGGAAGAAAAACCTCATAATTAAAACACACAGTACCTTGTATAAGAGGGAGGTAGAGGTGGTATTGGTCAGTTTCACCACTGAACATGGCGAAGGCCTGGCGCTTCAATAACATGGGCTTCTGTTCAGCACTGTTAAACAGCTTAAGAGAGCTGCTCTGCATACCTACATGCACACACACACACACACACACACACACTTTACTGAGCAACAGAACACAGATACATGCTACCTATACAGGGAGCAAAACACACAGACAATTTGTTCACACTAACAAATCATACTCACTCATCAAATCCTTAAACATGGTCTTCTCATGAGTAAGCAGATGGTCTATTGTGGATTTCCAGCTAAAATATATAAATATTTACATTATTTCAGTTTGTGCAAGTAATAATGAATTTTCTTCTTCATTTGAATTATTTCAGTTTTCACATTTTAAAAGTACTGGATACCCTTAAACTGCAGAAGTATACAAGTATTATACTGCAGCAATGAAATATTTATGAACAACCACAGAAAACAAATGTAGAATGTAAAAATGTAAAATGTAGAAATATGAAAATGAGTTCTCTTTAAAGGATAAAAATGTATTTACAAATAAATAAACAAAAATATGTAATTGGAAAAGCAGCATCCACAGTACTAGACAGAAACGAGAGCCATTTTATACACCACCAGTCTGTAGCCTGCATTTTCCTGTTATTTGACCAGTAGCTGTGAGCTTTCCTGACTGTCTCAGTGAAAAACTGAAAATCGTACTGGGAGATGCAGGATGGCTCCATGGTGAAGAACAGAGGATCCATGAACAGTTCCAGCACTTCTTTCTTCCAGGCACGTTTAGTGTAGGCATACCCACTGAGACTCCTCAATAACTGTGCCCCTGCTATAAAACTTGGCATGTTGTAGGCACTGAGAGAGGGATGGGGAGAGACAGACAGAGGAAAAAGGAGGAGTTGGGGCTTCAGGACAATAACAGAGATACACATTGCTGGATGCATCATCATGCATGTAGAGCTGTTATAAGAATCAGGAGCCTCAGAACTCCCCCCCCCCCCCAAACCCTTTACCCTTTGAAATACATTCAAAAATGCCTTCCACAGTTACCTGTGGTTCTTCAGGTAGGGGAAGACATAGTACATGATGCGTGAGATGAGAGGTACAGCTTTCTCCTTCTCATCACTGCGATAGACCATGTCCAGCAGAGGAGCCAGGATCTGAACCAGAACAAAAATAAACGTCATTTGTGTGTTTCTGCTGTTTGTTAGTTTATATATGCGCATGTGCTAGGCTTCTACCTCGGCCAGCAGAGCCAGAGCTTGCACACTGAACACCGAAGGAGCAGACGATGACACCATAGCACTGCCCTGACCAACAGACTCTGTAAGGAAATGATGCAGAGGCAGACAGTGAATTCATATTATTATACTGGGCCTTCATTTCAGAACCTTCTCTATCCTTCTGATTACACTAGAAAAAAAGTATTTAAGTCTACAAAACATTTAGTTTCACTGTCCTTTTCATCACCCATCAAAGTACACTTTCAATAAAATATTGAAAGCTTTTTAATACACTGCTCACTTGCTGATTTACAGGACAAATTTCTGCATATATTAAAAGTTTAGGTTTTTTTTATTTGATCATTGAAAATATTGAAGGAAAAAACACTGCATTAATAAAAAGAAACTTTCCACTCTAATGGACTGGTGACCTGTCCAGGGTGTTTCGCCCAATGAGGTGTGAGGTTAGGTATGAATGTGTGTACTTATGTTTTTAATAAATGACAGCTCATGAGATATGTCATGTTTATAGTGTATATTCATACCATACAAGTCACCTTCAGGTTCCTCTTCATCCTCTTGCAGGCAGATCTGAGGCTGTGCTTTCACCTCCAGGTTACGGCTCAGCCAGCTAGTCTGCTCAAGAGACGAGCCGGCCACACCCCCCACAGCCTCCAAGATACGCTGAGTCGCTTCCTATTCGAGCCAAAAATGCCATAAAAATAGAAGAAGATGACCAGCAGACCTCCCTATTTTCCGTTTACAGCAGCTGTGATAAATCATTTGACCTGGGAGTGAGTTTAAAGCAAGGGTGCTGAATCCCCTTCTCACTGAGTACACTTTACCTGCAGGTCCCTAGAATCTCTTTTGTTGTCCATGTTGGGGAGCCTGTTCACAAAGTCATTCAGGATTCTTGGGGCAAAAAAGAAAGAGATCAGAAAAATATATCAGGGTTCCCACAGCTTATGCAATTTCTGAAATATGAAATTTCCTTAATTAGTGACATAACATCTCTCACTTCTACTTAAATGTATCATTAGACTTGATGATGGGCTTTAATGATATGCGGGCTCAAGGAAATTATAATAAAAGAAAAGTTCATTTCAAGTAAGTCTGAAAATGTAAGAAGTAGAAAGTATTGATTTTTGGCTCTAATGTAGAGAGTAAAAGTGGAAATCTGTCAGAAAAAGACCAAAAAAAAAGAAAGAAAAAAAAAAAACCACAACAACAAAAAACAAAAAAAACTAAAAAAAAAGTAAAATTAAGACACCTGCACATTATACTTTGTTGACAACAATCATTTAAAATATTAACAGTAACCTGTTTTGATGTAAAAATCACACAAAAATGGAAATTACAACAATGACATGTTAATCTCTATTAAAAAAACATTTTCAGAAACCTGTCAAGTGATTAAATGTCTGTCAAAAGACAACATGCACACTTACCCCAGGAGCAAGAAGTGTCCAGGTGGTGCAAGGTTGAGTTGCACAGACTCTCTGAGCAGACAGAGCAGAGGCATGATGTTCTCCTGAAGGGCTTGAGCAGGAAGACTACAGTCAGAGAAAAGAGGACATTGAAAGAAGGTGTTACTGGAGAGAACACCACTTGCTGGAATTTGGATCACGATGGCAGGTTGAAGAAAGAAATGGCTAAAGAAGACCATAAGAAAAGTAATGGCAAGCATAGCGGAGATGACAGGTAAGATGAAAGATGCTGATGGATAGAACGAGACTTGGTGGGTAAAATTACCTCTGAACATAGGCATAGCAGAACTGCAGCATGGGAACATCCACTAAAATTGGCTTTTGCTGGAAGTAAAGCAAAATAAAAGATTAGAATAAGTTATATTTTTTGTGTAAAGGCAATCAGCCCCATGTTTTCTTGCTGGCATATATGAAGATGAGAAAAAGGTCATAAAAAGGTTTGTTCTCATTCTCACAATGTCCGGCTCTAACTTCACCTTCAAATTTACTGCTACATAGTTTGGCCCTTACAGACTATATTTGCAAATATATAAAGTATTAAAATATTAAGCATTGTCTCATTTATTTAACTGGCTTTTCTTTATCTGCATTTAGAACTTAAATCTGACAATATTTAAAAACATATATATAGAAATTTAGAAAATTCTAAAGCAGTCATATGTATGTGCGTGTGTGTGTGCGCGTGTGCATGTTAGCATGTGTGAGTGTGTGTACCTGGTCTCCTTTGATCTGGAGGGGTTTCTTCACTACTTCCTTAATGAGCTGTAAAATGGTGTCAGAGTGAAGTGTGTTCAGTGACTTCACCAAATCCACAATCGTCATCTGGGAATCACTGGCAACTGGCAGGATCTGCCCATATGCAGAAAGAAACAAACAGAGAAAATCAGCCCATTCAGTCCAGTTTTTTTTGGTGCAGACCACTTGGAATAAGTATCACATTGAAACACATAACTGATTGCCAAACACTCTTAATGTATGATGTTAAAACGCCTGACACTGTTCAGTGTAAGTAGATTGTTTTTTACCTTGTTTTTCGAGCGTCTCTTTCGGCTTCGCCTAGCGCTCCACACAGCTGCCACTGAGGCCATGACCTGCTGCCCATACTGCTGAGTCAGCGGCATGAGGAACCCCAAAACCTTCTGTCTCAGGATCTAGATGGCGCAAAACAAAGTGTGAGCAAGTTACAAGAATAAGCTAAAACACGTCCAGCGCAGGATGTACAGGATTTAAACCAGTAATACTTTTGAGCAGCACTTCTCAAGCTTCCATCTAAAAGACCCTTTAATGGACAAGAGCCACTTTCCATCCTTCTCCATTTTAACCAACCACAGCTTATCCATTTGGCTTACTCTAGAGAAGGATTTACCAGGAGCAAGAGCACATTTATCGAAAAGCATGAACTTGGACAACTGCATATACCTTTGTACTTTTAAAATACACAGAGGTGGGGGATGATCTGCTGCTGCGGCTGGAGTCAGCACTCTTCACCACACCCCAGAGCAGGGCCATGGTGTTAATCATATGTGGAAACTCCTCCAGGATGGCATTGCAGGCATTCCGCATATCAGTAGCATCACAGCCTGCAGACTACAAAAGAGAGCTGTCAGCTTTTTTCATTTGATTTTAATCAACGTTTCCTCATTTCAGAATATGAAGTCTGTAAGGAAAGAGATATTTGACTATTACCTTGTTGTTTATACTGGTCCTTTATTTATGTCTCACTTTATTCTATTAATTACTACATGATTACATGTTGTTATACGGTGTTGCATTAATCTATTTATTTAGTGAATTTTCTGAATTTATTCAATCTCATACTTGCCAAACGCAAAACTGTGTGCCTGGTTTACCTTTTTATGCTCCAGAAGGCAGTAGTGTGTGAGAGTGGTGAGCCCCTCAAGCAGAGTAAGTGGATAGTCAGGTGCAATGTTCTCTCTTTTCAAGTTACTGCTTAAAACACAATAAAAAAAGTAAAAAAAATGTAAAAAAACAATAAAAAAAAAAATGTAAAAAAGGATACTTTAGCCAAAACGCCATCTGCGACCCAGTTTAAACCTAAACTTCAAAGCAGGCAGATTCAGAAAACAGCCCTACAACAATGTGTAGACTCTTGTAGGACAGACTCATGGAGACAAATTTTAAGGAATAGATTTCTTGGATGATAAGGATCATTTTCTATTTGCATACTTAAGGTATGTGTGCCTCAGTTCACATCTTTAGTCTAATCCTGATCCCTGATTATGCCACAATCATTAAATGGCAGGCAGTCCAAGAGGGCACAACTGGCCTTTTTCTGGGTGGGTAGGATAGCTCACCCTCTTCTCCATTGCTCAGCACAAGGCTAGTCAGCTCAGTTGCATAGCTGGCGTATCAGTTAAATTTTGGTCTCAAAATTATAATCATCATTGTTGCATAGAATTTTTAAAACTTTGAAAAACTGGTCACAGAGATTTAATTATTGGTTTGGCCTTAATCTCAGTACCTGTGAGCACCCTTGATGCCGCCATGCTCATGTTGTTTGACCAGGTCATCCAGGTTCCTGCAGATCTGTGAAATGATAGGGGCCAAAATGATGGCCAGTGAGCGGCCAAGGAAGGGCAGTGTCTCACAGAGCAGTGCCACCCAGGCTGGGTGCATGGCAAACCCATACTGAGAACAAAGAGCTCGGGCAGCAGCAGACACAAACATGCCCTGTGCTGTGATGGGCTGGTTAGCCACGTAACGGACAGCTTTAATAGACTGCTGGTACATCATGGCGGTCTGCCACTCTCGTGCTAGGGCAGAAGAGGGAGCATCCCGTCTAGACTGGAGGATGTGGTTGTTGTCCCCATGGGCTTTTGAGCATGGAAGAGATACACAGTGCTCCAGCACAATGAGAACCTTAAGAAGCTTCAACAAAGCGATCTGGAGCGGGTGTTCAGCCCAGCTTCCATCTTTTCCAAACTGGACCAGGCTCTCTTCTGACATTTCCCCCCCATCGTCACCCTCTTCCTCATGGACTGTGTTTTGCTCAGGTACCTCGGAACGCTGGCAGGCATACATTGAAGCAGAGAGTGAGAGGAGGACATACTGCTGGACCTTGCAACCCCACAGAAGGTTCCGGATGGCCTCCAGACTGTCCGTGCCTCCTGCCTCACCCGACTGGGCCTGCTGAGCAACTGTCACCAGTTGGCTCACCAACACAGTCAATACCTCCACACTCTTCACCTGAAGCAATATGGTAAAGATATTAACATCGTGAAACCTTTTCACTAAACATGCCACAAATTTAACAGATTTTTGAATGGTGGTTGGGTGAGCAAGTGAATAAATCAGTAAAACAGTAAAAACTGCTATTGAAACACCAACAACAAGGACCAAAAAAAATGTATATATTTTTTTAAAGCAGGCAATTCATAGAAAAAAATAATCCAAGATAATTAATTAATATTTAGACATTAAGCAAATACATACTTATGTAGGTTAAGAAGTTAGAAGTTAAAGAAACCAACATAATTGTACTATAAAAAATACATGGTTAGTTTACTAGATTAATTGTGTGGTTTCGGTTGATATTTTACTGCAATATTAAAAACAAAAAGACATGAAATGCATAAAAAGACAAATATGTAATTTTAAAATCTGCTCCAAAAGGCCCAAGTTAAATGCCCATTAAACTGATCGCATTAAGTTGCATGTATTTGTCTTCTGAGAAGACCTTAAGCTTTATTATTATAATTAGCTGGCATTGTGTTCTTGTTTGCTGGAAAAATGGAAATTTCTGCATGGCTTTTAACTAAAAAAATAAGTATTAAAAAGTATTGGGTACATAATTTGGTCCCAAATACACTTTTTTTTTAAAGGATTTCAAAAGAACTGTGTTTGTACTGATGTAAACGTATTGATGAGACTAGTGATGGAACGGTTCTGAACTGAAGACAATAAAGAGTTTGATCACAGAGTTTTGTCTCACTGGCAGAGTGCACTGCTGTTTGTCAATGCCAAAGTGTTTTCACTTCTTTTTGACACTGATTTTGTAAGTAATCTCAGCTTAAATTCCAAGTAATCTCACCTTAACGTTAATCAAATTAACTCAACTGTGAAAAAAGTAAACAGTTAAACCCCTACATGATTTTCAAGACTTCCTCAAAGTCATACTGCGATACAACATAATCTTAATTATGACATCGTATTGCCTTTCACCTGCACTTCCCTGTTCCCCTGCAGTTGATGGGCATTCACAGTAGCATAAGATGGAAAATGGGCTCGAAGGAATCGGAGGCAGAGGGATGTGAGGAGCTCTAGAAGGTACATGGAAAGTGAACTAGATGATGAAGAAAGAGGTGAGGAGGGTGGCTGCTCAGGGCAGGCAGTCTTAGGTTCTGGAGGAGTGGAGTTTTGGATCGGGCCATAGAAAGCACCTCCTTCCTGTGCCTGCCGGTGTCTCTGCAAAAGGTTTTGGACGAGATTGAGGTGGGCAGTGGAGCTGCTGTCTAGTGCTGTGCTGGACAGTGCCTCCACGAATGGGGTCGAGCCACTCCTGACCAGTGTCTCAACCACTGAGAAAGCGTAGAGGACCCTGCCAAACTCGTATGGTTGTCGGTAAAGCAGAACATGATGGAACAGCGAATCAATTGCTTCCTGTCTCTCACGCTGGCGCTTCAAGAGACGGGACTTGGCAAGGGCTTCCAACTGCCCATCATCCTCATCGCTGGATAGTGAATCGGATGCCTGGGTGCGGTCCGAGTCGACGCGCAGCAAGCCATTGGTCGAGCCACCATTTCCTACACTCCCATTGATTGCGCCTACCTGTAGGTAAGGCGCAGAGCCTGTACTTGAGTTTTCCAATGAATTCTGAGCACCGCTGGCATCAGCTGACTCTGTGTGTTCACTCTCTTCTGCTTCTACCTCTTCTTTCTCCCCATCCTCCTCTTCAGTCTCCTCACTCTCGCTGTGGGACATTGCGGGTGAATTTGATGGTGTTTCATGAAGCTCCAGATCAGATTCCAGGATGAGCCACAGGGCCTCACGGTCTACGATGACAAAATGATTTAACAGGTTTTCCTCTAGTTGGCTCAGCACTGCCATGCCATCTCCAGTGCTCTTTGTACCAGACCTGTAACTCAATGCATTCAAATTACCTGTGGAAGCAGCAACATGAAGCATCATTAATGAAAAGCAATTGTCTCACATGGCACAATTTTTATGCCCATCCTCAACTCCACTCGACTGTCAACATTTCACACCTAAACAGACAAATTGTTGTTGTACTGATTTAGGTTCAGCTTTAAGAACATATTTGCATTTTTTACCTACCCTAAGTGAAAATCTTTAAAAGTTAGCTTTTAAAAGTTAATCTTTTTTTTTGTATTTTGTTTAATGACATACCAACTGAGAGGTTATGTTTGACACTCTGAATGGCTGTTCTCTGGGTCTTCGGGTCCAGCAGCAGGAGCAGAACAGGTTCTAGGATACGGGCTACGTCACTAAGAGAAAGTGCCCGCACCAACCAGCTCTGCCCTGCTGCACTAACACTACCATCCTGGCTATTCAGACTGTCTAACACCACAAAGAGAGACCTGAGAGAGAGAGAGAGAGAGAGAGAGAGAGAGAGAGAGAGAGAGAGAGAGAGAGAGAGAGAGAGAGAGAGAGAGAGAGAGAGAGAGAGAGAGAGAGAGAGAGAGAGAGAGAGAGAGAGAGAGAGAGAGAGAGAGAGAGAGAGAGAGAGGTAAAAAGGTGTAGAAATGAAATAGAAATATTCTTCAGTTAATTATGCAAGTTATATAAAGTATGCACAAAACCTGAAATTAAACTTCATTTTATTTCATTAACACACCTGCATCATGTAGGTGAGATATGCTTTAAATACATTCAAACTATCTGGAAAGTCAGTAGATACAAATGGAAATTTGCTTCACGTAAATGTTTATTAATGCCCTGCCCTTTTTAATAAGCTTTAGTCAAGTAACAGTAAAGCATATTTAAAATTACTTTGAGAACTAATTTATTTTTTTTAAAAACATCTTATTACATCACTACATAATATTTCAATTAGTTTTCCCAGCCTTAGCACATATAATCTTCCAATGTTAGTTAATATTACTGACTGGTCATTTAAGGAACATGGCTGACCTGTCAAAGGAGCGATTCAGAGAAGTGCTGCGATTTGTCTGGACCTCTCGTGTCAGGTGCCACAAAACAGAGAACCTGTGCAGAGCCTCCAGACGCACCATCTGTGAATATAATGTACACACCCAAAGCATTAAAAGATATTGTAGTATGGGTTTTACTGGACGGACACACACACACACACACACACCTTATCTCTGCTGAGTAGCGCATTGCAGATAATGTCCTCACAGATTGCAGCAGATGGAGCCAGACAGTGCAGCCGATAGTAGAGCTCCACACAGGAAGTATGATGTTCTCTGCGTTCAGTGTCCAGCTGAGCCCACAGCACCTGAGCTACCCGCTGAGAGAGAGAGAGAGAGAGAGAGAGAGAGAGAGAGAGAGAGAGAAAGAGAGATGTGAGAGAAGAGAGAAAAAGGAGACACACACAGTTTTTTGTGTGTTCAAAATGCATGATTTGAATTTAGAGAATGCTTTGGATTTCTAGAACATGTGTTGACAGGAGGTAAGAGTTTTTTTAACCATCATAGGCTTAGAGAAAAGAATGATCTTCAAAACAGATTTTATGTAAATGTCTATCAGAATGCGTGCTTGTTTGTAATTATGTATGTATACATGCATAGTGTGTGTTCACTTGAATATGTGTAATCACATGTAGAGGGTATGAATAAAGAGGGCTTAAAGGAAGCTGCAAAAGCAGTTTGCAATTCATTGTTTTTTTGTGATGTTATACAAACTAATTCATTTATGTATATTTGTTAATTTAGCTTATAGTAGTTTGGCCCACCCTATCCCACAGACATTATGAAGAGTGTGTCAACTTTTTTTTTAATAGCACAATACAGTTTGAGCAACCAGAGGTCGTTTATTGTGGTCAGTCTTAAAAGAAGTGTTTAAAATTGTATGAGATGAAGTTAGGTTAGAAACTGACCAAGTGAAAATCTCTTAAAACCACAAAAACATTCCATTTTCTTTTATGGCATTAGGCAGAAGCTCTGCCAGAGCAATGGACATAAGTGGATAATTGGACCCCAAAGAAAAATATTAATCAGCACTATTTTGCCTTTTCAAATATTGTTAATTTAGATGAATTAGTATAAACGCAGAAAATCTGAGAAAAAAGAGGGACATATTGCCTTGAATTTAAACTTCTAGATGTCTCAGAACGGGGCAGGAAGCTCACCTGGTAGAAGTCTGTGTGCAACTCCACAGTTTTGAGCACCGCTGGATTGACGGGGGGCAGAGTGACCATTTGCAGCTGTCCACTCAGGGGGTTTGCCTCTGAGCTCTTATAGCGCTGGTTCTTATCTTGGATGACCAGAGCTAATGACTGAGAGTGGTTTATCAGCTCAAGCAGGGAGGAAATGGCCACATGCTGAACCTACAGAAGAACAAAAAGAACCATTAAACAGCTCGATTAAACTCACGGGAGTATAAATCATGCTGTCCGTACACCACACTGCATATTTGGAAATTCAAACTATTTTTCAAACACCCACATAAGTCTCCTCACTCATCACTGTCAGATTTCTAATATAGTCTTACTTTAGGTATACCTGATAATCCTTGGAGATGCAACATAATGCCATTAAAGACCTCAGCCATTCAGGAAGGCTTTCATCATTGCCTGAAAGGAAAAACACTTATTTTAACCTCATTCATAGGTTAAACATTTACGTGCTACATAATGCTATTTAAACAGTGTTGATCAAATGTTTTGACCACTAGAATGTTTACAATCAATTTTCAATGATTTAGTATGAATTTGGTTGCAGATCACTGTATACTATTGCTTGTATATAACTCTAGCATCTTGAAACTAGATCCTTAAAAAGAAGCAGCAAGTTGTTTAACCCTTCAAATTATCCCAAATGAGACTCCCATCCATAAAATTTCAAAATTATCAATTACTGAGGCAAGTAAGCTATTAAAAAAAACACCACACACATTTCCACATGGTGGTAACACTTTTATATGAAAACTAAGATGCAAGAACAGCATATACAGTATCTCACAAAAGTGAGTACATCCCTCACATTTTTGTCAATGTTTATTATATCTTTTCATGGGACAACACTGAAGATATGACACTTTGATACAGTGTAAAGCAGCCAGTGTACAGCCTGTATAACAGTGTAAATTGGCTGTCCCCTCAAAATAACTCAACAAACAGCCATTAATTTCTAAACCACTGGCAACAAAAGTGACTACACCCCTAAGTGAAAAATGTCTACATTGTGCCCAAATAACCATTTTCTCTCCCCGGCGTCATGTTACTCGTTAGTGTTAAAAGGTCTCAGGTGTGAATTGGGAACAGGTGTGTTCAATTTGGTGCTATAGCTGAAGACAAGCAGATTATAGACATGGTCCAAGATGGCGGTGTGGTAACACGCAGCGTTCACTCCGGGGTCCAACTTTGGTGCTAAAGTTTGTAAAAAAGTCTTTCATCCGACAACTTTTCACCATAAGACTTGCACATGAGCATCACATCTGTGAATGCTCTTAAATATAACCGTCAAAACACTGCTGGAGCTCAGGAATCAGCCAGGATACAGTCTTCCAGCGACTCTCCGAACAACACTACAGGAGCTCGACGTGCTGAGAAGTCCAGGCCTTCAGCCTCCGAGATTGCCTGCTGTACCTGGCCGACTGAGAGGACATCGGAAGTGGTGTGAGAGGAAAGAGAAACGCGGCAAGCGTGCTGGGGTCTGGGCTCAGCTAAAGGCTAACGCTAGCCGACCGGCTATCCCGTCCGTCCTCCTCGCCAATGTCCGCTCCCTGGATAATAAACTGGACTGTATACGACTCCAGCTGACAACCCAGCATGAGGACAGAGACTGCTTTGTCTTTGTTTTTACAGAGACATTGCTCAGCGACAGTGTTCCGGACACCGCCATCCAACTCGCGGGACTCTCCGCGTTTCCCTCAAACAGAAACTCCACTCTGACCAGTCAACCCACGGAAAGCTGCTGGTCCAGACAATATTCAAGGTCGTGTGCTCAGAGGATGTGCAGAACAGCTGGCAGATGTTCTCACTGACATCTTCAACATCTCTCTGAGCACCACTGTTCCAAGGTGCTTCAAGACCACCAGCATCATTCCAGTGCCAAAGAAATCATCCTGCCTCAATGACTATCGTCCTGTTGCACTCACACCCATCATCATGAAGTGCTTCGAGAGGCTGGTCTCAACGGACGATGCAATCTCCACCACCCTCTACCCTTTCTCATCTGGACAGAAAGGACAGTTATGTCAGAATGCTGTTCATCGACTACAGTTCAGCATTCAACACCATCATTCCTCAGTATCTGAGTGAGAAGCTGAGGCTGCTGGGCCTGAACACCTCCCTCTGTAACTGGATCCTGGACTTCCTGACTGGGAGATCCCAGTCAGTCAGGATCAGTAGCAGCACCTCCAACACCATCACGCTGAGCACAGTCGTGGCTCATCAATGTGAACAGCAGTGGGCTGAGCACTGCTGTTCACATTGATGACCCACGACTGTGCAGCCAAGCACAGCTTGAACCACATCATCAAATTCGCTGATGATACAACCGTGGTGGGTCTGATCAGCGGTGGAGACGAGGCAGCTTACAGAGAGGAGATACAAGAGCTTACGGACTGGTGCAGAACCAACAACCTGTCTCTGAACGTTGTCAAGACTAAAGAGATGGTTGTTGACTTCAGGAGAAAACGTCGGGACCACGCTCCACTTATCATCAACAACTCACCTGTGGAGATGGTCCAGAGCACCAAGTTTCTTGGTGTTCACATAACTGACAACCTCACGTGGACCCTCAACACAACTCCATCACTAAGAGAGCCCAGCAGCGTCTCTACTTCCTACGTAGACCGAGGAAAGCCCATCTCCCACTTTCCATCCTCACCATCTTTTACAGAGAAACCATCGAGAGCATCCTGAGCGGCTGCCTGGTACAGGAACTGCAATGTCTTAGACCGCAAGACCCTACAACAACCGGGGTCTCTCTGCCCTCTGTACAGGATATTTTCACCACTCGCTGCAGCCGCAATGCAACCAGCATTGTGGATGATCCCTCCCACCCATCCCACACTCTCTTCTCCCTCCTGCCATCCGGGAAAAGGTTCTGCAGCATATGGGCCTCTACTTCCAGGATGGAAAATATTTTCTTCCCCCTGGCCATCAGACTTTTAAACTGTTAATGTCTCCTCATTCCATCATTATCATTATCTATTTATTTATTTCTTGTTGCACTCTGCACTTTAACAATAACGCTGCTCGCCACACTGTTACACTGCCAATCAACCTGACAATCAAAGCTGCTTTGTTCTAGAACACTGCGGCCCTCTTACGGATGAATGTACTGTCTGCTGTGCTGTCTGTTGTTGTCTGTCTTGTCTGCACTTGTTGCCTTGTTTTGTGTATTATGTTGTGTCTTCTGTTGTCTTGTGTCTTGTGTGTAGCACCAGGGTCCTGGAGGAACGTTATTTCGTTTCACTGTGTATATGGCTGAAATGACAATAAAATCCGACTTGACTTGACTTGATTGCTGGAACCATGTCCTGTGGTCTGATAAGACCAAGATGAACTTATTTGGTTCAGATGGTGTCAAGCGTGTGTGGCGGCAACCAGGTGAGGAGTACAAAAGACAAGTATGTCTTGCCTTCAGTCAACCATGGTGGTGGGAGTGTCGTGGTTTGGGGCTGCATGAGTGCTGGGGAGCTACAGTTCATTGAGGGAACCATGAATGCTAACATGTACTGTGACATACTGAAGCAGAGCATGATCCCCTCCCTTCAGAAACTGGGCTGCAGGGCAGTATTCCAACATGATTAAAAATAATAAGAGAGCAGACTTTAGCATCACTATGGAGGAATTTTGGTTGTCTTCTCTTCAATAGGTCTCAGTTCTGTCACATTGGAAAGTTTTTCAATGGTTTAGACATTATTGGCTGGGTGTTGAGTTATTTTGAGGGAAATTTACACTGTTCCACAAGCTGTACTCTGACTACATTATCAAAATGTATTTACAGTATCAAAGTGTCATATCTTCAGTGTTGTCCCATGAAAAGATATTTAATAAAATATTACAAATAAAATATTACAAATAAAATATTGAAAAAAATTTGAGGGGTGTACTTACTTTTGCGAGATATTTTATCTTCTTACCTGGCCTACAGCAGTTCAATTCCTCAGCTTTAAAGCTGAGCACTTACAGAGTTAAGCACAAACATCCTAAGTGTACCTTTTCATTTAAACAAGAAATTAAATACAAATAACAAATGTAGGACATGAGCCTTATGGCTACATAGCAAACACAACTTAAAGTAAAGTTAATTAGAACAAGACATTCAAATGCTTCAAGTGTCTGCCCTGCTTTTCTTGAAAATCAGCTTGTGAAGACGTATGTGCCCTCTTTATTATTTGCTCAATTTGGGTTTATTTTAAATAGTTTTTTTTAAAGAACATTTTTCTGATCTAAAAAATAACATAGCATAATAATAATAAAAATAATAATATTAATGCTACTACCACCACCAACATGATTACAAATGTTTTTCAAATGATCTTGTAATATATTTTTAAGAAAATGCTCACCAACACTTATCATTCATGTAATTGCCTCTAAACTTAAAACTTGATTGTGACACCTTAAGCAGAATCCTCTGCAAACAAATAAGAGAGCATTATTTTAGCATCGCTATGGAGGAATTTTGGTTTTCTTCTCTTCAAAAGGTCTCAATTCTGTCACATTGGAAAGTTTTTCAGTTGGGCAAGGCTCCTATAAAATCTTTATTTTTCTGTTTTTCAGGCATTCTGTGCTGGACCTGATCTTATTCCTTTCATTGTGGCCCTGCTACATAAGCCAGCTGCACTTCAGCTTCAGATCACTGACCTTTTCTTTTAGTACAAACTGGTAGAGAAAAGAATGTATCCTTCCCTCTATTATGAAAAGTCAGTATGGAAAAGCTTTGGTGCTTTAAGGACTGGCTATCGCACTACTACTTCGTTTTCTTTCGGCTGCACCCATTTAGGGGTCGCCACAGCGGATCAACTGTCTCCATTTCTTCCGGTCATCTGCATCTTCCTGCTTCAAACCGACCACTTGCATGTCCTCTCTCACCACATCCATAAACCTCCTCTTTGGTCTTCCTCTTCACCTCTTTCCTGGCAGCTCCGTTTCCAACATCCTCCTTCCAATATAATCCTCGTCTCTGCTCTGGACATGTCCAAACCAACGCAACCTTGCTTCTCTAACCTTATCTCCATGACGTCTAACCTGAGCTGTCCCTCTAATATACTCATTTATAACCCTGTCCATCCTCGTCACACCCAACGAAAATCTCAGCATCTTTAACTCTGACATCTCCAGCTCCGCCTCCTGTCTTTGTCAGTTACACCGTCCCCAACCCATTCAACATAGCAGGTCTCAATACTGTCCTGTAAATTTTCCCTTTTACTCTAGTCTGTCACAAATCACTGCAGCCACTCTTCTCCACCCATTCCAACCTGCCTTCACTCTCTTCTTCACTTGCCGTTACTCTGAACTGTTGATCCCAAGTATTTAAACTCCTCCACCCTTGTCACTTTGTCTACTCCCTGCATCCTAACCACTCCACTTTCCTCCCTTTCATTCACACTCATGTATTCGGTCTTTGACCTACTCACTTTCATTCCTCTCCTCTCTAGAGCAGATCTCCATCTCTCCAGGTTCTCCTCAAGCTGCTCCCTACTCTCACTGCAGATCACAATCTCAGCAGCAAACATCATCGTCCACGGAGACTCCTGTCTAACCTTGTCTGTCAGCCTGTCCATTACTATTGCAAACAAGAATGGGCTCAGTGTTGATCCTTGATGTAATCCAACCTCTACCTTAAATGCATCCATCACTGCAGATCTCACCACTGTTACACTGCTGTCATACATATCCTCAACTACTCTCACATACTTTTATATAACACCTGACTTCCTCATACAAAACCACAACTCCTCTCTAGGCACCCTGTCATATGCTTTCTCCAAATCCACATAGCAACTCCTTCTGACCATCTCTGTACTTCTCCATCAACACCCTCAGAGCAAGCATTGCACCTGTAGTGCTCTTTCTCGGCATAAAACCATACTTCTGTTAACTAATCCTCACCTCTTTTCTTAACCTCACCTCTTTTCTTAAGCTTCCACTACTCTTTCCCATAACTTCATGGTGTGGTTAATCAACTTTATAATATTAATAATATTTTTTATTTATATATGGCAGCGTATATCTTTTCCTAGTGGTTAGGGCGTTGGAGGATGATCGGGGGTTCAAACCCCTTCCCAATAGGTTGCCCTGAGGTACCCTTGAGCAATGTGTCATCCCCGTCACTGCTCCCCAGGCGCTTTCAATAGCTGCCCACTGCTGCTGCAGTGTTTGAGTGTGCATGGGTTAATGCAGAGGTCCAATTGCGTTGTGGTTCATTGTCTGCTGTGCTTTGACCTTGCAATGACAAGGGTTGTCACTTTCCCTTTTCACTTTCTCAAACCCAAGGTCACTTTACAGAGCAGAAGATAAAAGTTAAAAAACAATATAAATTAAAACAGTTAACACGGAACACAAAGACAGAGAACAACAAACAGCAGAATTAGTAAATCAAGAACAGGGAGAAGTGGAATAGCACAGACTGAAAAGATATATGTTTTCAACTGAGTTTTGAAGAGGGACAGAAAGGACGTTAGGCGCAGGTTTTGAGGGAGGGAATTCCAGAGTTTAGGGGCAGCAACACCAAATGATCTGGGTGTGGGTGGCAGTGGTCTAGTGGTAGAGTACTTGCCTATGGACCTACGGCTCAAGAGGTCCCAGGTTCGAATCCCACCTCTGAGTTGCTCCAGGACATGGAAGTCACTCTGGATAAGAGCTAAATGCTGTAAAACGTAAATGATCTACCACCCATGGTAGCCAACCTGAATTTAGGAACTGTCCCGGAGGAGCGCAGTGAGCGGGTGGGAGTCTATGAATGGAGTAATTCAGTGAGGTATGAAGGAGCAGATCCATGAAGGGCTTTAAACATGATCAAAAGCAGCTTGATACAATATGTACTGAAACCTGGCTAATGTTCTAGTTGGGAGACCAAAGAGTAAAGCATTACAGTAATCGAGACGGGACGTTATAAAAACATGAACAAGTATTTCTGCATCCTTCAATGAAAGTGACGAGCGGAGACGTGACATGTTTCTGAGGGGAAAGAAAGCATTTTTCACAACTGTGTTTATGTGAAATTCAAATGACAGAGGGGGATCGAATAGAACACCTAAAATTCCGGACAATGGGTGAGGGTGTAACGAGCATTTTCAAAGTTCTGTTTTGTCAGTGTTGAGCTTTAGAAAGTTTGAGGTGAGCCATAGTTTTACGTCATGAATACAAGCTGTGAAGTGGCTGTGGGGGTGGAGGTGGTAAGGTAGATTTGGGTATCGTCGGCATAGCAATGAGAACTGAGGCCATGGTTTCTAATATGACCTAGAGGAAGAATATAAATTATGAACAATAAAAGGTCCAAGAAAAGATCCCTGAGGGACACCCTGTTTAACTGGAGCAGGAGGTGATCGGTTATGGAGGCGGATGAATTGCTGCCTATCAGTGAGATAAATGTGAACCAAGAAAGAACGGTACGAGATAGCCCAATGGCTGAAAGGTGGGAAAGAAGGATATTATGATTGACAGTGTCAAAGGCAGAACTTAGATCTAAGAGAAGAAGGACACTGAGGGAACCAGAGTTGGCACTGAGTAAAAGGTCGTGGTGACACGTAGAAGGGCAGTCTCTGTGCTGTGGAATGGATGGAAACCTGACTGAAACGGCTCATATAAATTGTTAATCGTTAGATGCTCCTGCAGCTGAGCAGCTACAACCATTTCAAGGAGCTTTGAAATAAAAGGTAGATTAGAAATAGGTCTGTAGCTGCTCAGATTGCTGGGATCCAAAGTTATTTTTCAAAATAGGTGTAACAGCAGCAGTTTTCAGGCCCAGAGGAACAACACCAATTTAAGAAAAGAAGTAGGTGCTGGATCCAGGACAGAGGTGGAAGAACTGGTTTTCCTAATTAATTAAGCAACAGAGTTTGAGTTTGTAAGAGAGAACTTTGTTAAGGGTTGTACTGGAGTTTCTAGGAGAGGGTTACAAGATGGAAGAGGGGTACCAGTAAAAAGTTTATATATCAGATCAATTTTGTTTAAAAAAAAAGTGAAGAAAGGACTACATGAGTGAGAACCTGAGAGAGAAGGTGCTGGGGGCTGAAGAAGTTTACTCATACTAGTGAACAGGGCCTTGGGCTTACAGCTGCTGCTGTTGATGAGA
The DNA here is from genome assembly GCA_017165825.1 of Hepsetus odoe. NCBI lineage: Eukaryota > Metazoa > Chordata > Actinopteri > Characiformes > Hepsetidae > Hepsetus > Hepsetus odoe. The sequence continues at coordinate 23,447,160 of CM029369.1, read as the reverse complement.
AAAGGTAAAGAGAACAAGCAGTATTAAGCAGTATCTTCCTGCAGTGGAAGATTATGGGTTTGATCCCCCTCAGCAGTAGATTGCCCTGAGGTACCCTTGATCAAGGTACTGTCCCAGTCACTGCACCCCGGGCACTTTCGATAGCTGCCCACCGCTGCACAGTGTTTGCATGGGTTAAATGCAGAGGTCCAATTTCGTTGTGGTTCACTGTGTGCTGTGCTGTGACCTCGCAATGACAAGGGTTGTCACTTTTCACTTTTGCATGTGATCCACATATAACTGAGAGTGCACCATGAGACCTGATTTTTTATACAGCCGTTCAAGACGCCTCCCAACAGCTTTCATGGACCTCAGCTCAGGGGTGAACCACGGAGAGGAGTGAGAGGAAGGTACAGCCCTGATTTTGACTGGAGCAAACTTCTCTAAAACAGCTGAAATGGAGTGGTTGTATAAAGACAGAATGTCATCAGGACAGGAGAGGTTTAAGAAATTTGAAAGAGGAGATGTAAGCAAGTCAGAGGTGAACCCTTGCATGTCAACAGATTCCAAATTCCTATATGAAATCAGATTTTTTTTTTTTTTTACATAGATTATCTAAGGTTAGTTCGAAAGCAAATTCGATACAATTGTGATCAGAAATACCAGCAGAAGAACAGTTTACAGAAGCATTTTTAAGTCCAGATGTATGTGTGGGGTAGTTCACATGCTGGGTGAGATGGAAACATTCAAGAAGGGCCAAAAATTCTGAAGTAGCTGGAGAGACGGTTTCTTTATGAATGTTAAAGTCACCGAGCAAGACAGGGCACAGATAAGTGCGAGAAGTTCACTGAGGTCCGAAAAGAGATGTAGAAGGTGGTCGATATATCAGAATTACAAGTGGTTTAGTACTGACAGTTTTGAACACAAGATATTCAAAAGACGAGACATCATGGAAGTCCAGAACTTTAATTTGCACCCCATCCTGAATGATAGCAGCCAGGCCTCCACCTCTGCCCTTTTCACGGGGCTTACATTTGTAGCTGTAGGCTGGAGGAGTGAGCTTGTTCAGTTCCAGAAAGTCATTGCTGGGTTGCCATGTTTCAGTCAGTAAGAGCATGTCCAGTTTTTTTATCCAATATTAGTTCTCTAAGTACAAGAGCTTTGTTAGTTAGTGAGTGGATGTTTAAGTGAGCTAAACTTGTGCTTGTAATCACAGGATAACGTTCAGTCAGTGTAGTTTGTGTTCATGTTCAGAGTTCTCAGATGATTAGAGCTGATTCCACGGTTTGACACAGTAGAGAGCGGGCGGTGATTATCAGGCTGGGAGGACCAGATTGAAGGGATTGCAGAAGAAGTGTGATGAATGAAGTGATGAATTCTGGAGGCATGGTGTATCCCTCTATAGTTACTACAGCTCTGTGCATCACCCTTATTCTTGAAAATTGGTACGAGTACACTTATTCTCCACTCCTCAGGCATCCTCTCACTTTCCAAGATTGTGTAAAACAATATGGTCAGAAACTCAACTGCCATTTCCCCTAAACACCTCCATGCTACTGGTATGTCATCCGGGCCAACAGACTTTCCATTCTACATCCTCTTCATTGCTGCCCTTACTTCCATCTTGTTTTTTTTGCTGCACTTCCTGGTACACTCTCCTCACGTCATTCAATCTTCTCTCTCTCACATTTTCTTCATTCATCAGCCCCTCAAAGTACTTCTTCCATCTGCTCAACACGCTCTGTTCACCTGTGAGTATGTTTCGATTTCCATTTCTTTCCCAGATCTGTCTCTCTGTCTAGCCAATCGGTAAAGGTCGTTTTCTCCCTCCTTACTGTCCAAACTCTTGTACAATTCACCAAACACCTTATCTTTGGCCTTCGCCACTGCTTTCTTCGCCCTGCAGTTCATCTCCTTGTACACTAGTCTACTTTCTTCATCTCTCTGACGGTCCCATGTCTTCTTTGCCTCCCTCTTCTTTTGAATACACTCTTGGACTTCTTGGTTCCATCACCAGGTTTCCTTATCTTGCTTCTTCCTTTCAGATGTCACACCAAGTACATTTCTAGCCATCTGACTTATCACTTCTGCAGTAGTTTCCCAGCAATCCAGTAGCTCTTCAACACCTCCCAGTAGCCATGTTAACTGCCTGAATTCCATGTTAACCTGCCTGAATTCCACCTCGCAGTCCTCCTCCTTCGGCCTACACTACTTGATCCTCGGCTCTGCCCTCACTTTTCTCCTTTTCTGGACCTCCAAGGTCATACTACAGATCACCATCCTATGCTGTTAAGCTACACTCTTCCATCTCCTTCAGACTGACCCTCCTGCAAAGAATATAATCGACTTGTGAGCATCTTCCTTCACTCTTATACGTCACTGTGTGTTCCTCCCTCTTCTTAAAATAAGTATTAACTACAGCCATTTCCATCCTTTTTGCAAAATCTACAACCTTCTGACCTTCAGCATTCCTCTCCTTGACACCATGCCTACCCATCACCTCCTCCTCACCTCTGTTCCCTTCACAAACATTTCCATTAAAATCTGCACCAGTCACCACTCTCTCTCCCTTGGGTACACTCTCTATCATTTCATCTAATGCACTCCAGAATTCTTCTCTCTTCCATTTCACAACCAACTTGTGGAGCATAAGCACTAACAACATTCATTATCACACCTTCAAGTTCCAGCGTCAAACTCATCACCCTCCCTGACACCCTCTTCACCACCAAAACACTCTTCACATATTCTTCCTTCAGGATAACACCTACTCCATTCCTCCTTCTATCCACACCATGGCAGAACAGTTCTCCAATACACTTGGCCTTACTACCCTTCCATCTAGTCTCTTGCACACACAAAATATCAACCTTCCTTCTCTCCACCATATCAGTTAATTCTCTACCTTTACCAGTCATGCTGCCAACATTCAAAGTCTCTACCCTCACTTCCACTCTCCTGCACTTCTTTCTCTCCTCCTCCCTGTGGACATGCCTTCCTCCTCGTCTCCTTTAGCCAACACTTGTCCAATTTCCACCAGCGCCCTGTAGGCTAACAGCACTGGTAGCGGTTGGGCCTCGATCAATCCGGTATGGAAGTCTGTTTCTTTGTCCGCACATTGATTTGGCAAAGTTTTACACCAGATGCCCTTCCTGATGTAACCCTCCCCATTTATCTGGGTTTGGGACCAGCACGAAGAAATACACTGGCCTGTGCATCCCTAGTGGCTGGGCTCCATACGATCACACTACCACCACCATTTTTCACTGTAGGCATGATGATTTTACTGTGGAAATCTGTATTAAAATTATGCCTTATCGCCCTTACCAGATGACACATTTTTCAAAAAAGTTCCACTTTTGACTCATCAGTACATAGAGCATTATCCAAAAGGTTTAGGGAGTAGTTGTTTTTTGGCAAATGTTAGCCAACTTTTTATGTTCCTCTGGCATGGGGGTGGTTTTCACCTTGCCACACATTCATGGACACCATTTTTGTCCAGTAGGAATCATAGACCCTGAAAATTACAGAGCTGAGAGAGGCCAGAAGCTCCTTTAATGTTATTCTGGGTTCTGCTTCTACTTTTCAAATGAGTTTTCTATTAGCTCTTGAAACAGGGGTAAATCTGCAAGCAAAGAACCTGTTTGGCAAAATTACTGGTATAGTAACTCATTCTTAACTGAAATATTTACAGTACTGTGCAAACGTTTTAGGCAGGTGTGAAAAAAATGCTGTAAACAAAGAATGCTTTCAGAAATATAAATAAAGATTGTTTATTTTTAGCAATTTACAAAATGTAAAGTCAGCGAACAAAAGAAAAATCTAAATCAAATCAATATTTGGTGTTACTACCTTTTGCCTTCAAACCAGCATCAATTCCTATAAGTACACTTGCACAACGTCAGGGAGTTTGTAGGATTATAGTCAGGTGTATGACCAACCAATTTTACCAAACAGGTGTTAATGATCATCAATGTCACACGTAGGTTGAAACACAGTCATGTTTGGAACAACCTACCAGCCGAGTTCCTTCAAAAATTGTGTGCAAGTGTACCTAGAAGAATTGATGATGTTATGAAGGCAAAGGGTGGTCACACCAAACATTGATTTGATTTAGATTTCTCTTTTGTTCATTCACTGCATTTTGTTGATTGATGAAAATAAATGCATTTATTCTTCCATTTTTGAAAGCATTCTTTGTTTACAGCATTTTTTCCACACCTGCCTAAAACCTTTGCACAGTACAGTATCTTTCTCAGATCTTCTGGAATTTGATCAAGGGTTCTGTTTTTTGAAACTGTTTAGAGAACTTCACATTGCTGGAATGATTGTATTTAGACGACGCATAGATTCCAAAAGACTGGAGTCAGTCAACCTTGGGTTATAATTCACTCCTTTAGTTAATTGTTTGAGTTACTAAGTGGGCAGTCATTTTTTCATATGGGTGATGCAACTTTGTGAGTTTTTGTGTTTCACTAAATCACAAAACTGAAAACACTGGGCACTTGGAACTCCAGAGTGACATAACTCTACTTAATGCCTTCGGGAAGACTTTGAGTGTAGCCAGACCCCTTTCTTCAACATCAGAGCAGAGGTTGTTAATAATAGGGCAGCAGGATTTGGCCCTGGATCAGGAGATTGTGGGTTTTGATTCCCTCATCAGTAGTTTGCCATGAGGTACCCTTGAGCAAGGTACCATCCCCATCACTGCTCCCCTTTTCAATAGCAGCATGTGTATGTATGGGTGAAACACAGAGGTTGAATTACATTGTGTTGTGCTGCATTTCACAATGACAAGGGCAGTTACTTTCACTTTAATATCAATGTTTATCATCATCATCATCATCATCCTTTATTTATAATCCCACGAATGGGAAATTCGTTCTCTGCATTTCACCCATACACACATGTGCAGCAGTGGGCTGCTATTGAAAGTGCCCGGGGAGCAGTGATGGGGACGGCACCTTGCTCAAGGGTACCTCAGGGCAACCTACTGGGAAGGGGTTTGAACCCCCGATCCTCCGATCATGTGGCTAATGCCCTAACCACTAGGCCACCGCTGCCCTGTTTAGATGAAATGCTGGATAAGCAAGGGTCTACAAACTTTTGGACACAGTGTATTCAAATACAATCAATTAACACTGAACTAAAAAACACTGAGTAAAAGTAGTGTGTAACTGTACCTGTGGTGTTTTTAAACATGTCGCTGTGGAGCTCTTGGCTCTCTTCCTCAGTGTAGTAAACAGGGAAAGTTATGCATTCCAGCAGTAGATGGCATGCGGCTGTGAAGGCTTGTCGACAGGCTTCAGTGATCTCAGATTTTGCTCGTGACTGAAATCCTACCAACCACTGCAGGTCCGCAAGCCCAGCACCTTTCCCCACCAACTCCACACAGCCTTCCTGGGGCTGTACTCGCAGCTTATTGGGGGTAAAGAACTCAGCCAATCTGTCTTTGATTATGCCCAGCTCTCTGCTGCCCTTTCCCCCAGATAGAGAATGCTTCCTGCCCCGGGGAGATGTATGCTGGTCAGCTTGAGCAGCATCCTCCTGCCCCTTCTCCTTCTGGGGATCTATTGCCATCAACAGGTGTCTAAAGAAGAGAGGAGAGGATTATTTTGAATGTGTATTATGAATGAAAGTCAAATAAATTTCTTCTCAGCCAACTGAGATACCAACACCAGCTAAAAAATTTTTTTATTGGATTCTGGAAAAATAAAGGTTATGCAGTCTGGAAACAAATATTTAATGAGTAGCAGTAAGTATTAATGAAGTGCATCATTTAAAAACAGGTCATTAGGTCACTAGGTCACCACTGGGGCAGTGGTGGCCTAGTGGTTAGGGCGTTAGTCGGAGGATCGGGGGTTCGAACCCCTTCCCAATAGGTTGCCCTGAGGTACCCTTGAGCAAGGTGCCGTCACCGTCACTGCTCCCCGGGCGCTTTCAATAGCTGCCCCCTGCTGCACGGTGTTTGAGTGTGCATGGGTTAAATGCAGAGGTCCAATTTTGTTGTGGTTCACGGTCTGCTGTGCTGTGACCTCGCAATGACAAGGGTTGTCACTTTCACTTTCACTTTAAAGCTTAGACTTTCAGCAGAAATCTCAGGTGGGTGTTGGCTGATTCTCTAGGTTTCAATATAAATATAATTTTGCCTTATCTAGCAAAAGCTTACATTTACAAATTTCGCACTTAGCACGAGGTGCTACGAAGCATCTAAAATGTAATATTTTTCCCCATTAGGGCAGCAGTGGTCTAGTGGCTTAGGAGTAAGCCCCATAATTGGAAGGTTGTGATTTTGAGTCCAGGACCAGTAGGGTGCCCTCAGATACCCTTAGCAAGGTACTGTCCACAGAAGCTGGACATAGCTGCCCCTGCTGCATGGTGTATGTTTGAGTTTGGGAATTTTTGAGGGAATTTTGTTGTGGTTCACTGTGTGCTGTATCTTCACTATGACAAAAAGTCACTTTCACTTTATCTATACTGTTTTTAGCTCTTTTCTTGTACATCAGTTGCATTCAAACTAGGGTTGAAGGGGGCGCTATTGTAGTCATGGAAAAATTAGGAAAGGTTGTTATCTCAACATTTTTCATTTTGTTTTGTTGTTAAATTTGCCAAGAAAAACCAGACACTCCAAATGCAGCAACAAACTAAAGGGGACATGCAAGCATATAACTGGCCTGGACCCAGTTTAAAAAGGACAATTTTAGCAAATTGTGATCTTCCTAAAATGTTTTGAGCTGTCTAGTGGTGATGGGTCATAGTCAGTTTGGCAAAGATGAGTTGCTACATCGGACCCAGAGAAGTGATCAACAATTGTTTTGAGAAAACAAATGTGCAAATTTGTTATTGAAGTTATTTTTTGTCTGACCATCATTTTAAATGAATGCAGCATGCAACGATACTCCACCTAGCGATGACAGAAGCCAGTATGTCCTGTACGCATTTGGACATACTTTCCACTGTCCCTCCTTTCCTCCAAACATCCTCTGCCTCACTGCCCACTCCTGAAGCAACATTTGATGAATCCTGACCAGGAAGAAGTTGCTGTTCAGAGGGTGAAGCGCTTAGGCCCAATCCACTGTCTTCAGATCGCAAGGATGGAAACACAGCTGGCTCAGGTCCCGTCCCCTCTGCACCTTGTCCATTCTCCCTCATTTCCCCTTCTGCCACTCTATCATCATTAGAAACTCCAGCTTCCTCTTTTTTACAGACTGTAATCACCTGTTCGAGCAAAGAATATGTTTGCAGGAGTAAGCAAGTTTAAGCAGTACATAATAAGTAGGGGAAAAGGGGGAGAAGCAAGAATGGTTCTGCAGACAAACTTCAGAATAAATTAGATCACAATCATTCAGTAAATATACCACGATTAAATCTGACCCTCTTGTCAGAGCAGTGGAGAAAATATGGGGGGGGGTTCATTTAATCTTGGGGGCTTGATCGTTTGGTATAAAATTATGTATTTAAAAATACAATCATGCATTCATCTATTTTTACTGTATATTATTATAGTCTTATTTTTTTCACATTCAGATGTTATTTTAATCATTAGACTTTAAATCATTAGATCTTTGTGATAAGTCTTTTTTTTACATCAGTAATTTTCTGTAAAGAAGCATAATAAGATAACAATGAAGAAATAAGAATTTATCTTACTTGTGGTTTCTCCATGTTCTGGGTCTGTGATTCTGCCTCCATGTCCATATAAGTCACAGGCATCTGGATCTTGCTGAGAACCTTAAAACATGCTCTGAGAGCCTGTGTGAGCTCAGGCAGGCTGAGAGAGGCCATGTGAGTGCGCAGAAACTGCAGCATTGTTCCCAGTATTTGAGGCAGTAACTGTGTCTGAATTTCTGCATAAAGCTCCTGAAGAGCAAAATACATGAAAAAGAGCATCAGTAGAAAAGAGATCACAAATAAATAACTTCCTACAAAACTGTACTGACAGTTTTAGCATTTAGCTATACAAGACAGTGATTAGAAGTCTACAGAGTGAGGAATAGGGTAATTAGTAGATGTAATCAATGTTAGAATAACTAAGTAAATAAAGTTAATGTGGACTAATCAGAGAAGTGTAGGAAAGAGAGCTACAACCAGGCAAGAGGTTAACACACAGAGCCATACACACTTATTACCAAAGGAATAACATCCAGGAGAAAGATGATGAGAGTGGAGAGCTCAGTCACTGATGGAAGAGGACTCCAGTCTTTAGGAGAAGGCAATTGTGCTGGGTCACTCAACTTGCTGAAAAACAGAAGCCACTCTTGTCTCCCAATATTTTTTACATGGCATTATTTATAATTTATAATAAAAATAAATAAAATAAATAAAGTTCCTTGATGGTTGGTTGACATTATGTGCTTATACCTGAGACTTATCTGGAAGCATTTGGTCATATAGTCCCACAGGTATTCACTGCTTATGGCCGCCACCAGCATATTAACTGTCTTTATGATCTCTGAAGCATTTTTGTTCTCTTTGATCTTACTGCATAACCAAGGACACAGAATTAAAAAGAAATACACACATTTATGTTTGTGTCATAAAACAGCCATATTAACTTCAGCAGGTTTATCTGAAGTGTGCAATAAGAGCTTTATATAAAGCACAAAAGCATTAAAATATCAGAAGTGTAGCATATAGGTTGTGCAGGCTTAGTGGTAATTAAGAATTGAATAGTGCGAGTTAGAGGTGTTAGAAGTGTTTTCAGAGAAGTGTCCTCTAAAGAGAGAAGTCCTCAAGAGCTTCAAGGCGCAGAGGGATGACCCTGTTCTGACAGTATTTAGTAGCTTATTCAACAATCTGTGAACCAATAATGAGAACATTCTTGATTGACGTCACCTTATGTGAAAGGATGGCAGTGCCAGATGGTGTTTCTTAGAAGACCGTAGCAAAAGAGAAGGAGTACATGTCTGTATGAAAGTGACTACCCTTATCATTGTGAAACGCAGCACAGCACAACAACATTCAGCCTCTGGGTTTCACCCATACACACACCCTTGCAGCAAGGGGCAGCTATTGAAAAGGGGAGCAGTGATGGGGGACGGTACCTTGCTCAAGGGTACCTCAGGGCAACCTACTGGTGAGGGAATCGAACCCACAATCTTCCGATCCTGGGGCCAACTCCCTAACCACGTTAACAAGCGTTAGTGACCTATTGATCTATATTAATGTATAGATTCTCCCTGCACGTATTCATAATATGCTTATACATTTGGGTTCAAGGTAAAAATGTGACACCCACGCATCCTCTCTCTGTTCATCACCCTCTCCCTCAGTCCCTCACTCCACTACTAACTCTCATTCAATTCCTCTCTCTGTCATTTTCTCATACCTGCTGAGCTGGTTGGCAGAAAGACTGGAGTTTAAAGAGTCATCTCCCAGCATCTCTTTGCAGTAACTGTAAAATGTCCTAATCATCTCCAGCAGCACATCAGACAGAACCAACGGGCCTGACAGAGACAATGAGAGAGCACGCAAGAGATCAAGAAAGAGAAAAACAACACATTCTTATTGGTGTTGGTGCATGTGTATCTGCACAAATATATTTACCAATCTCCGATTTGTCCAGTAAACTGATAATGATGCGGAAGGGTCTGAGGTATTCTGTGACATTTTCTGGATCTTTCTCAATGTCCTTCTGCTGCAGGATGTTCACCAGTGCCTGCACAAGAGTGCCAAGCAGATTGTGCTGAGTGAATTCAGGACATAACAACGGCCAAGTCTTATGAGATAATCTATCCAGGTTTTAGAATTAGCTGTAATGACCTTTAGTGGTACATTTAACATTTAACTACTAGGAAATAAAGCGGTCATTCTCTACCTACACTTTTTCTTCTTGTGTAGGCAATATCTATTCCTGCACTATTTATTAGAAAAATGTAGAAGTCTCATCTTTATGCATATAAGTAAGATTTTAAAGCCACAACTTACTAAGGCAGGGGAATGAGAAGCAAATTGAGATAAAGATGCAAACAATATTAAATAACTTTTGAGATAAAGTCTTACTAGATCTAAGCATTAAATACTTTTTTGAAGAAGAGTCATCAGTGAGTCCCTGTTGTGTTTTACAATTTTGTTAATCAAGTTACTTGCTCCATGCTTGTAGACTTGAGCTCTTAATGTGACAGAATTTGTAACATCCACAAACTACATTTCCAGCATATTTTCCTAAAATATACACTGCTGGATAAATTACATAAATTAGTTAAAATTTGGTTATGCTTATAAAACACTGCTCAAACAAAATTAAAGGAACACTTTTTAATCAGAGTAAAGTATCAAGTCAGTTAAACTTCTGGGATCTCGATCTGGTCAGTTAAGTAGCAGAAGGGGTTGTTAATCAGTGATAATTTCAGTTAATGAAATTAACAACAGGTGCAACAATGAAACGACCCCAAAAACAGGAATGGTTTTGCAGGTAGAGGCCACAGACATTTTTCTCTCCTCATCTTTTTTTGAGTGCTTTTCAGTAATTTTGCATATGACTAAGGTCAGTGTCACTACTAGTAGCATCAGACGATACCTTAACCATAGAGGTTGCACAGGCAGTCCAACTCCACCAGGATGGCACATCAGTACATGCCATTGCCAGAAGGTTTGCTGTGTCTCTCAGTACAGTCTCAAGAGCATGGAGGAGATTCCAGGTGACAGGCAGTTACTCTAGGAGAGCTGGACAGGGCCGTTGGAGGTCCTTAACAAATCTGCTCCTTTCTGCAAATAGGAACAGGAGGAGTACTGCCAGAGCTCTACAGAGTGACCTTAAGCGGGCCACTGGCAAGAATGTCTCTGACCAAACCATTAGAAACAGACTTCATGATGGTGGCCTGAGGGCCTGATGTCCTCTAGTGGGCCCTGTGCTCACTGCCCGGCACTGTGAAGCTCGACTGGCATTTGCCAGAGAACACCAGAATTGGCAGGTCCGGCACTGGTGCCCTGTGCTTTTCACAGATGAGAGCAGCTTCCCTCTGAGCTCATGTGACAAACTTGAAAGGGTCTGAAGAAGCTGTGTTGAACGTTATGCCGCTTGCAACATTGTTCAGCATGATCAGTTTGGTGGTGGGTCAGTGTTGGTCTTGGGAGGCATACCCAAGGAGGGACGCACAGACCTGTACAGGATAAACGCTGGCACCCTGACTGCTATTAGGTATCAGGATGAAATCCTTAGATCAATCGCTGGTGCAGTGGGGCCTGTGTTCCTCCTGGTGCATGATAATGCTGGCCTCACATTATAAGAGTATGCAAGCCGTTCCTGGAAGATGAAGGAATTGATAACACTGACTGGCCTGCACGCTTGCCTGACCTAAATCAAATAGAACATCTCTGGGACATCATGTTTAGGTCCATCCGACACCAGGTTGCACTTCAAACTGTCCAGGAGCTCAGTGATGTCCTGGGATACCCCAGGACACCATCTGTCATCTCATAAGAAGCCCCGACGTTATCAGACGATATACAAGCACGTAGGGGCCATACAAACTACTGAGTTGCTGCAATGACATTTCAGCAAATTGGACCAGCTTGCCGCATCAGTTTTTCAGTGTAATTATCTTGGCGACTTCGAATTAAGACCTCTGTAGATTGATAGTTCCCATTTTCATCAAATGATGTGACATCCTTTCGTTCCGAACACATTGCCCATTCCATATCAGTATGGATCTCCAGTATGAATTATTTTTTTTTCAATTGAGATCTGTTGTGAAGCAGTGCATATTGTTCCGTGACTTTCTCACTAACTTCCATTGAGCTTTTGCTCAACTGTATTTTTTTTATTAATTAACTGAAGATCTGACCAGTTTCTGTCTACTCCACTTTCACTTCCATTGAAAACACCTGAAGGCAGGTGTTTGGGTACATTTTGATAGAGTAATGCGAATAATGGTGTGTGTGTGTTCATGTGAGAGATTTCAACAGTACCTGCACCAGCATTTCTCTGGAGTGTGTGTCGAAGTAGTACGCTGTATGCTCTTCTACAGATGAATACAGACTCATATCAGGAGCCACCATACCTCCTTTAATGTCGAGGCCTAACACAAAAAAGAAAATGGCAGGTTTATGATTTAGTCATTCGGCTTAATAAGAAGCAGTGGCATAGTGGTTAGGGACAAAGCCCCATGATCGAAAGTTGGAGGTTTTAGTCCCAGACCAGTAGGTAACCCCGAGGTTGCCTTGAGGTATCGTCCTCCATCACTGCTCTCTGGGCACTGGATATGACTGCCCATTGTTAAACTGGTTGTGTCTGGGTTATAAGCAGAGGCATTTTGCTGTGGTTCACACAGTGCTAGTGATCGTTGTCACTTTCAATTTAAGGCTCATGATTAAGTCATTATTGTGGATTAGTTCATAAGCAGGGAAGTGCGTAGAACAACCCGTCACATTTTTTAAGCAGTTCTTAATTTCTGAATGTACTTAAAAAAATAAAAAATAAATAAAAAATCAATTTATATATATCACATAGAATAGACTAGACTAATGGACAGCCTACATATGGCAGGTTAGTTTTATCACATTGTTACAACTAAACAGCCCAGCAAAAGCATTGGAAAACTTTATGTAAGCTTCATGCTAATTTTAAGTAGCTATTTTTATACAAGTTTTTAATGTATATAGTCTTAAAAAACCGACATCATGTAATCATGGTACATTTCAGTTTTAGATTTTAGTGCTGATATTTGCAGATTTATTCTGTGTTTCAATTAAATTCACAAGTGTTTGAGACACTCTCCTTATGTCTTGAAAACAGGAACTGTAAAACCAAAAAAAACTTCCATTCCAGATATGTAATCTTTGTACAGACAATCATTTGCTTAAGTTATTTACACATTAGTTCATTTTAGCCTTATGTCATTGCACTTAATATACTTTTTATAATTACTATAAAGATTGTTTTGGTTCTGCATATGTATGTTATCTAGCAACACTAAAGTTAATTTTAAAAGAAGATGTGAAAGTAAATTGTGAAAGTGAAAAAGTGAAAGTGACCATTTATCATGACAAATCAGCGAAACACAACAAAATGCATCCTCTGCATTTAACCCATTCACACAGTGTAGCAGTGGGCAGCCATGTCTAGTGCCCACGGAGTAGTGATGGGGCAATTCCTGCCCCAAAGGTACCTCAGAGCCACCTGTCTCAAACCCTGCCCCAGGCCACTGCTGCCCCAGTGTTCGAATGTGCCCTTCTCTCCCCTACTATCAAATAAGTAGGTTATGAAGGCTGAGATGGAGGAATCACACCTCACTACAGAGAAATTTAAGAGGTTGAGCTGTGGTTTCTTCCATTTGCAGGTTTGGTTTTAGCAGGGATTTGTTTTAGCACCTAGAAGCCATGCGTAGAGACGGCGGTTGAGTGACATGTCTCTCCTAAGCAGAGTGAGAGAGGCAGCAGACACCACTGTGATCATCTCCTCATGTTTCAGTGGGATTGTGCCCTTCCATGGATCCTAAACAGCAAAAAAAAAAAAAAAAAAGGGGGGGGGGGGGTGAATGGAGCAGCTCTGTAGCAGGAGACTCATTATACAGAGGATGCAATAACAATCTACATAATCTAATTTACACTTTTCCATGTTGCTATAAATGTAGTCAGCCAGGCGAGACATGCATGAACAACTTTTTAGTTTTGCTTTGTGGCAACAATGTTAATGGACACTACAAGTAAAGGCATCCTCTAGGTCAAGCACTGTGTGAATTCAATCTAGACTGCCACAATTTTCTCAGATGATGTCTCCGATTCACCCTCTTGTGTAAATCCTGACACTGTAAAAACAAAATTAATCCAAAAACTATCAGTGTTAGCAGATATCTGCTTGGGGGGGGAATAAAAAATTTTTTTTTTTAAATAATTATTTATTTATACACACATATATACACACACACCCACACCAAAAGTTTTAGGCAGGTGTGAAAAAATGCTGTAAACAAAGAATGCTTTCAGAAATATAAATGCAAAATGCAAAGTGAGCGAACAAAAGAAAAATCTAAATCAATATTTGGTGTTACTACCTTTTGCCTTCAAACCAGCATCAATTCTTATAGGTACACTTGCACAAAGTCAGGGATTTTGTAGGATTATAGTCAGGTATATGATCAACCAATTTTACCAAACAGGTGCTAATGATCATCAGTGTCACACGTAGCTTGAAACACAGTCATGTTTGGAACAACCTACCAGCTGAGTTCCTTCAAAAACTGTTTGCAAGTGTACCTAGAAGAATTGATGCTGTTATGAAGGCAAAGGGTGGCCACACCAAATACTGATTTGATTTAGATTTCTTTTTTGTTCATTCATTGCATTTTGTTGATTGATGAAAATAAATGATTAACACCTCCATTTCTGAAAGCATTTTGTTAACAGCATTTTTTTATACCTGCCTAAAACTTTAGCACAGTACTGTACTATATTTACAGTACTATATTATATATAAAAATTATCAGCACTGGACACATGTTTAGATTTGTCTGAAATATTAAAATTCTTTCTTGGGACAGCTGAACAAGCTGAACAATTGCAAATTAGCAAAAATAAATAAATAAATAAATAAATAAAAATCTAAGTATTTGATTACAGGAGAACTGTTGAGAATTACATCCTTGAGACATCTACAGTGAAAGGTAATTAGCGTTTTGCATCAATGTGACTCAATTTGGTGCATTTCTGGTAAACAGTATTCAATCATCTAAGTTTCTGGCGGAATCCTTTAACTGAGTAGCAATTTTAAAAATGGCCTTGCATTCCCCTCTAACATCTCTCAGTACTTTTTTCATGTTTCCTCTGATGTTGTATTAATCTCCAGTGATTACCTGCATGGTTCACTGTGGGTGTGGTCTTTGGATAATATGAGCAAACTTGCTACTCTCCAGAAGACTGTTCAAAAACAGCTCTGAATCGTCCAGATGCTTGTGTTTAACCTCAAGATGCACAATTCTGTGAATCTTGTATGGATTATCAGAGCAGTTTATTTTTCTGTGTGTAACTTTTTCTTCCCTTGCTCCTTCCTCGTCGTTCTGGGAGCATGTTGTAAAATCTTGATTTATGCTGCTCTCAGGGGAAGAATAGTTGTCCTTACATAAGCTTTCACTTGTTTTTATTGTGTCAGAATACACCCCCCAATCTTTTTTTTGTTTTTTTAAACCACTCCTAATATCAAGAGGACAAACTGGAAGTGGAATGAAGCTCTGGAAATATAACATCAAAGTGTTCCACAATAAAACAGAAGTGGGGACTTGAAAGAAGGATAGTTGATAAAAGCAAGAGAGAGAGAGAAGAGAAAAAGAGAACTGACCAGGCAGGTTGCTATGGGAAAGAAGTAGAGAAGAATCTCTAACATGTTTCTCTGGACCAGCACATTAATGTCCTGCAGAGAGAGACACATCGCCTTCACCTAAAAAAAAAAAGACAGACAGAGAAAATAACACAAGGTGTCCGCAGTACAGAGTAAGTCGGAAACTGCCTAAATATTAAAATTTGAGTCACAGGCCTAATGCAGAATGGTATTTGAGATCAATACAACAAAGTGCATTACAGGTAGTTCCTGAGCTTTTACACACCCTGTATATGCACACTAAAGAGCTAAAACAATAGAACCACTCACACATGGCAAATTAAAAGTAAGGATGCCTTTGATGTAACGTACTTTGCATCTAAAATAACACAAAATGTTGGCCAGGTTTGCTGTGGTATCATGCACAATAACATAGGAAACACACCCACACACAAACACACACTTACAGTAAGTCTGTGGTCTGTGCCCAGCATGTATTTCTGCTCATAGCTGGGAGCCATGCGGTCAAAGTGTGTGACGATAAAGTGAGAAGCTGGGAGTCTCACAAGCAGAGACACAAGAATGGCTCCCCAGAGAGCTCCATAAAATACAGACTGACCCACCAACACTGATAATTTCAACAAGAGAGCATCCGTCCTGAGAGAGAGAGATTATTATTATTATATAAACACACACACGCACACACACGCACACACACGCACACACGCACACGCACACACACGCGCACACAGAAACATAGAGAGAGAGAGAAAGAGAGAGAGAGAGAGAGAGAAAGAGCATTTGAGCCATTAAGACTCTAAAGACTGCAGTCCGTTCTGCTACTATCAAACTGCAATAGCTAATGTAATGACTGTTATTATTGTAGCTATGAGTTAAGTGACTTCCAGATGGTCAATCACATTAAAACCAATTTCACGCAGGAGCAAAACCTCCTAACAGACACAATATGGGGCATGTTATTGCTTTTGATTGTGACAGGTGTCTGGAGTAAATTAAACTGGGGAATTTATATTTATTGTGCTCAAAACAAGTCAAATCTTTGGTGTTCATCATTTAAATCTGACTGTGTACCTGTCATACACCTCCAGGCCCTCCTCCAGGCCAGGCAGAAGCCCTGTGATGAAGGCTTGCAGGCTGGGCAACAAAGCTTTCTGCAGGGGTAGGAAGTAACGCTCATACAGGGTCAACAGAGCTGGCTTCACTGACATGGCAGCATGAGACAGTAGTGGGAACAGTCCTGAACTGCACATACAAAACAGCACACAAAGATCTAATGAATGCATGGAGCATTAGTCAATGAAAGACAGTGCGGGTAGAGCTTTGTAAGGATAAGTTTAATTAAAAAAGTAAATAAATAAAAATACACATTTTACACAAACACCTGTAGATATATACAGAAATGTCTACACACACACACACACACACACACTCACACATGTACATTCATACATATACACACTTGCTACTACATTATGATGATGGAATCATTTGGTGCTATCCACTCTTTTTAAACAGTGTCCAAACAGCCTCCAAATATTAAGGTGGCACCTGATAAAACAAATATTTGAACATTACCGCCATAAAATCTGGTGTCGATTCTATAATGTGATAAGCTGAGCCATGCTTGAAGAAGAAAAGTGATCGATTGAGCCTTCACACTATTGCAAAACTGTATAATTTATGTTAATGTGCCAACATTTTCTCAGCAACCATAGCCTATAGCTAATGAACCACACTTGTTGGAGAATTACATCCGATTTTGTTGCCATTATGAAAACAATATGACTCAAAAGAGGCAGCGATTTCACAGATTGATTAAGTAGGCTTTATAACAACAACCCCCCTTCACCCACCATAAAACCACTAGACATCACCTCTCACTCCTTAATGCTTTGAGACTTTTCAAAAAGTCTTACCCGAAATGAGTATGCTGAAATCTCTATCTGTGCATTTATCTACACCAACCTGTAGATGAAGAGGTCCTTGGCCAGCCATTTTGTGCCAATGATTTTGAAAATGACCTCATAGGTCTCTAGTGCTTTAAGATGGACGCCGCTTGGCAGTGCAGGGTGTAGACACTGAGCCAGCCGCTTCCCAATGATCAGCCGCCGAGGCAACAAAGAGTACTTCAGATTGCTCTGGAGAGCCTGAGACAGAGACAGGGGAGGACAAATAACATATAGCACAAATGAGATAGAACAGAACAGAAAACATTGAAACTAAAAATACCTCCTGCCACAAACACACACAGACACGCAGACCCAGCTTTAGCGGATCATATCTGTGTCGTTTCATTAAGTTAAAAAAATATCAGGGAGTATGCCAAAGAATGTGAGAGAGAGAGAAAAAAAATCATCATGCGTGAGGCACACACACACACACACACACACACACACACACACACGTGTGTGTTGTGTTTAAAAAACTATAACAAGTATTTAACTGAGTAACTTGCAAAAGGGAAAAATTATACCAAGTTTTATTTGTGAAGCAGCCAAAGGATCTCTTGGACTCTTGTGTACCATAGGAACTGTAAGCCAAGTAAACTTCCTCCTCAAAGACCATCATATATGAGCAATACAGCAGAATGGTTAAAGAAAAAGAGAAGTCACATTTGTTGAAACGTCCTGGAGGAACATCCAGTAAAATGAAACCATAAAGTGACGTTCACAATAAACTGTAGAGGAATGATCAATTCCTCCACTTCCTGTTCAGCTGCATTTGCAGGAAAAGCAAACATTGAATGCACACATGGGTTTTCAGCTCTCTTACTTATGAATTTTATTTTAACACATTTTTTTTAACAGTTCTTTCTACTCCACTTTTCATAAGAGACTCCCCTACTATACTTTTAATACATTTTAGAGGAATTTTCCATTGTTTTTATTTTACATCTTCATGCCTTTTAACATTTGAACATTAACGGACAAATGCTCAGATAAGCAAATCCCTTGGGGCATCACACATGGAAGATCAAACAGATAAGGCTCAAATTTCTTTTGCTTTCAAATTATTTTTATTGCAATTCAAGTTAAACTGGCTTAATCCTTCATCCTTCATTGAAACATTCGTTAACTTTATACTTTTCTTTCTTTTACTCACTTAAACAAGCTGAATCAGTACAGCACAGAACAGTTTTACACATGTATCTGTACTCTTACTGAAGTTCTTGTGTAAACAATGTGTGGCCACCTGATTAAATGAAATATCAGTTTGAATAAAGAAAATAATGCACAGCATCCTTTCAGATCTTTTACTTTGATATGGAATAATGTGAAAAAGGGGTCACAGGATTATCATGTCCAGCAAATCTCATTGGCTGTTTTGTCAGATTCACCTGCCACACAGGTGCACTTCATTGGTTCCCCTTTTCTGATGAGAGCTCATCTGATATTGCACAAATCATTAGTCCCCCGCTACCCCATCCATCAACACAAAGTGACCACCAGTGTTGACAGAACAGTGGAGCAGCGACATTAACATAGACGTGGCAAGGTTTTGTGTGTGTGTGTGTTCGTGCATGCATGCGTGCGCTGATGTGAATGTAACCCTTCAGCTTTTAAACACTATGACTCTAAACATACCTTATTGAGCTTTCCAAGAGAGGAGATGAGGTCAGCCCACTCACTCGAAGACTCAAAGTTGCGCAGAGCCTTTTCAATGATGGCTGCGTAACTGCGGTAACGGTAGTCATTCTGGAGTTCTGCCTCCTCCGGATCCATCATGCTTCAGTCCTGTCCCAGCATGCTCAGCATCTGTCCTGGATGGGGGGAAACGAGAGAATGATTTGTTCCTCATTTTCATTAGTCATTAAAGACTCATTAATTTTTATTGTTTAGTATATTTTTACTTTCTGATTAGATTAAGTTCATTAGGAGTTATATTTATTTATAAAAACAACATTTCTAGTAAATTAAAATTAGTCTTTTATCAAAGCTGTGCAGCTTTTTAAGCCACTGCAAGGACTTAGTGCAACAAACGCCCTTGTTTTCCTGCTGATGTGGTACTATTACTTTATTGTTTAAATTATAGAAAAATCTAAATATTGAGCGCTGCTTATTGTAAAGGCAAAAATGTCTTATTTTTTTAATTAAAACCCAGACGTTCTTTAACTTTTATGCTAATGTATACATAATAAAAATGTCTTTTTTTTAAATAATGTTCATAATGCACCAACAATGGAAATATATTACATAAATTACTTATTCATTAATACATTTCATGTTGACTATTTCTTTTTTTGGAACAATAAAAAAAAAACAAAAAAACAAAAAAAAACCTAATTGCTTGGCATTGTAATTTACATTCAATAAGTGCATAATTAATAATTACATAACTGAGAAGACAAAAAGGGATCAAGAAACAGAGTGCAAATGAGAGACAGAGGGCGAGAGAGAGAGAGAGAGAGAAAGAGAGAGTAATCTTTAAGAAGGAATAATGACAGCCAAGTATCTGAACACTATTTGCATTCCATTTCAATGGTCACACACAAAGTCTGAGTCGTCACGTGTAGGAGTTTGTCATACTACTTACTTTACCCGTTAACTGTCTATTCCAATTCCAGCATTTTTATTAACCATCAACTTTCTTACCTTTCTTAAGCATTAACCACATTACTGAAACAGCTCCTTCTTTGCATCAATTTGTGCATTCAGCTGCCTCATTACACATCTGGGTTGGGCTCAATTCATAAATGATTAACAGTACAAAAAAAGAGGCTCAATAAAGCCTTTTAGATTCTATTTATCAATTTAATTCAATATCGTTTCACACAGTTGATTTTTTTTTTTTTAATGGACGATAAAAGCATGTGATTTTTACTACACCAAAACTTGTGTAAAAAAGATGAAGAGCATGAAATAATTTTGAATAAATAAATAATTAATTAGCAAAAGGTGACACATTTACCATTTTCCTGTTAGCAAGTGAGACTCACAGACATGACTATTGCTTAATAGAGACAGAATAACTGTATGACTGAGGCTCTACTTTTGCTCAGAGGACCAAGCATTTAAAGACAAGCTAAGAAGCACATTAAAAAAAAAAAAAAAAAAAAAAAGATTTTCTTTTTTTTTTTTGTGCAACCCTCTGATGCAACTGGCAACTGTCCTAGGGGAACTCAATTTAACATATTCATTTAAAACTGTAAAAACTTTGAAAGTATAAACTAATATTTATCTAGTAACTGGATACAATGCACACTTGTGCAAGAGCCAGTGACAGACATGTGGCCACGCCATGGGTCAAGACACACACATACAGCACAGAGATTTCAGTGCAGTGTAATTAAGCAGTCACTACTCCCACCAGCCATGACACAGACATGTGCGTGCACGCGCGCACACACACCATGAACAAAGATTAGTGTTTGCTTAGAAAAGGGGATCTGCTCAGTCACCATGATAAAAGACATGAGGAAGTCCACTCTGTCACACACACACACACACACAGTTCTGAGCCCAAACTGCACTTTTAGAGATTTAGAGGGCTTAGTGAACTCAGCCAGACCGCAATGACATCACCTTACAGTTCAGACTCTTCAGCATATAAACACTGCAACATGCAAATATATAAATTAGTCTTATTAAAAAAATTAAATGCACTATAAAAAAAAAATAAATAAAAATCTCTGCCCAAGCTCTTTCGATACCACAAAGAGAAAAATTTAAACAGATATAAATGATAAAAGAAAAAAATAATTCTTACAATAATTTTAGTCTTTTTTTTTTCCTTTTCCTAACAAATAGCCATTTTATCAACTAAATCAACTCACACCTTTCAGTCCACGGGGTACACTATAGGGATCCAAGTAAATACACATCCAAAAATTCTTTCAGTTCACGATAAAGAGCTCGATTCGATATTATCATATTTTGGACAAATTCTGAATTAAGAAACATGACTGTACCCATGCCGTTGCATAAGCTACTAATGAGTATCGAACTGGGAGGAGCTTGACATGGACGGTTTACTGGTGATGAAAGTTTGTTGTTGAATCAGTGCAGATGTATTATATTTCAGTTTCAGCACTGACACATTTTGCTATGAAATATCTAAATATTTCAACACTTTGTTACACATCAAGAATGAGCATCAATCTAATTAACACTATAAACTACATAATCACTAAAATGTATTAAATGTAAACTATTACACTAAAATGTGTAATTATGGCATATAAATGAGATTATTACTTAAAACAAAAAAAAACCTCCATAAGTACCAATGTTTAAAAACTACAGAAATATGCAGACTGAAATCTTTGAACGGATATGGACTGATACAAGAAGAGATGCATTTCAGCTGTACCAGATGTTCCACTCATTGAAACATTATAAATCAGGCATGGAAATAAGCCTGGGAAATTTCTATTCAGAACCT
Organism: Hepsetus odoe; assembly: GCA_017165825.1. NCBI lineage: Eukaryota > Metazoa > Chordata > Actinopteri > Characiformes > Hepsetidae > Hepsetus > Hepsetus odoe. The sequence goes on along the minus strand of CM029369.1, from coordinate 23,425,526 downwards.
GTTTCAAAAGTTAAGCAACTGTTTTTGCTAAAACCAGGCAAATTCTTCAGTGTTCAGCTTCACTTTTAAATGGGGTAACAGTACATTCACACTAGATGCAGCGAGAGCGTCAACATTTTTGAAAGTCATTCGAGCTCTATGGAAGGCTGCAGAGAAGACCAGCAAACACATAAAAAAAAATAAAGGTTCAGCTAACTTTATGATACTCAACTGTGCGTTTGGCAGAAACCAATTAGAACACTAGAGAGTTCCCAACCAAACAACTGTGTAAACTTCTGCTCTGACCATTTTGTGACTGTTTTGTCATTATGGGGACAGTACATCAAGGCAACCTACTGGTCTGGGATTTGAACCCATGACTTTCCCATGACCCATAATTTATATAATTTTAACATTTCAGCTACAAGCATTCATTTCTGCCCATAAGGCATGTGATTATTAATCTTAATTGCATCCATTAAGGTGGATGGGAGTGTAATAGCCAGCAGCTCAGGTTAATGACTGAATGCACAGGTATTTATTTTAAAATCTTTTTTCAAAGTACAAGTAGACTATGTTATAATGGATGTGTCAGAGTGGTAACAGTGCTAAGATCTTATAATCAGACTTAAAAACAATGGAACTGAAACAGGTTTTCCTTTAAAACAGGGTTCCCCATAAAAATGTTACTTTTTATCTGACTGGATTGTGTATGAACTTTCAAGATGTAAACTTCCTGGTGTTCTAACATCAATCAATTAAGATAAGAGACATACAAAACAAATGAATGAGAAGCTTTCTGGCCTTCATAAATCGGAGAATGTTTATATAAAAAGCTACTCTTCTGAAGCCCATTTCTTACTGTTAGGGCAAAAATAAAAATGTGGATCTACTTGGGTCCTCTTTCAGGCGTGTTTGTAAAGATTCAAGTCTGTTTAGCTCCACAAATGTCGGAGGATCTTCTAGCACAGTGATGCCAATCTTCAGTCCTGGAGGGGCAGAGTTCAGTTTGGCAGTTCCCCTCATTATGCCTTTTAAAGAGTGCGATTCATGTGTGTTTAAGGAGGGAGTTCACCAAACTGTGCTGGACACTAGCCCTTCAGGAGTGGAGTTTTACTCAGAGCTGCTTTACTGGCAAAGGGATTTTATATAAATACATTGGCGCTAACTGCTCTGTTATGTGGTTTTGTAAAAAAAATAATTGATGAGACATTTGCTCATTTTAATTTTTAATTAGATTTTTTTTTCCAGTGTGAAATACTTTCCTATAAGGTGGATAATTATATATTTTTACTAATCTTTAGAAAAGGGTTTTGATAATTGTGGATATATAATATATGTATAATATATGTTCTAGGGGTGGCCTAGTGGTTAGGGTGTTGGCCACATGATCGGAGGATCGGGGGTTCAAACCCCTTCCCAATGGGTTGCCCTGAGGTACCCTTCAGCAAGGTGCTGTCCCTGTCCCGCTCCTCCCTGCGATGGCCTGGCGACCTGTCCAGGGTGCGTCCCCCGTCCTCACCCTGTGTGCGCTGGGTTGGACACCGGCACTCCCCCGCGACCCCGTTTGGGACAAGCGGCAGTTAATGGATGGAATATATGTTCTGTATTCAAGAGGAATCCATTAATGAACAAACGTTTATATTGTGACAATATGCACAGAGGGGTTGAGAGAAAAATACCCAGAGAGACAAAGAGAGAGACTGTGGCGGGCTAATCATTACTTCAAACACATGAATAGGTCTGATAAAGCCTCTGTGTTGAGCAAAGCCAGTGAGTCAGTTGGCACATTTCTGTACACCATTCACACACAAAGCTCAACAGAATAACCACACCCACCAACTGCCTCTCAGATATTACATTCATGCTGAGTATTCATGATTTTACTCTAATCGGAATGTCCTCCTAGAATATTATGTTTGCCCCTCGTGTGTACTTGTACATTGAAAAACTTTTCTTGACTGCTGAGTCCGCTAGAGATCCCTTCCCTCTGAGACACATCAGTGCATCACCTGTCAATCCCAGCTAAGCATAATAATCAGAGGGATGCGGAGAACGTGCAGGCAAAATACTGCTTATTATTAACAGATGTTTGAAAGAGAGAAACTGAGTGGATGGAGAAAAAGCAGAGTGAGTTCCACAGGCAGTGAGATGGTTTGCATGGGTCAGTCAGGTGACTGTATAAAATGATATGCAAATGCAACATGTACAGTAAATGCAAACACAGTGTCCACATCAGCCATCGGTTTTCATGCACCATGTGTAGTGAGTGTGAATGTCCATCCATCCATTTATCATCTAAGCTGCTTATTCTGACCAGGCTTTCAGCAGGGGTGCCTATGCCTGCATTCATAGTGCGAAAGGGTGAGAAGCACACTTGACAAGTCGCCAGTTCATCACAGGGAAGATAGACCCACATACAAATCTGCTATCCATCTCACGTGCATGTATTTGAACTGTGGAAAGAAATTACCACACACCTGGGAAAGCTCATTTTAATGCGGGGGTTGTAAAGAAAAGTTACACTCCACCCCACCACTCCTGTTGTACACTGATGTACTCAAAGCTCTGATCATCTTAAAAGAAATTGTTCAATAAAATGATAGCAAAATATTGCAAGCAGGGCTTAGTGGTACACTTGTCTAAGCATTGCTACAGTCATCTGTTGGTTTGGCTCTTCTCACTATCATGCTTGCCAGCAGAGGTATCAGTTAGCTGGCATAATAGAGTCCTCTCTCCAAGGACATTGCACTAGGGGCAGAAAATAAATAAATAAATAAATAAAAATAAATCCAACCAGGAATTCTGGGGCAAGTTTGTCTACGATATTGAAACAAGCAAATTCTAAAGAAAAAGGTTCCAAGATGAATACATTTAGCTCGGTGTTGCTCAGTCTAAAATATGAATTGAAATACATACTACAAGCACTCTTCTGACATTGACATTGCAGGAAAGTAAGTTGACCATCATTATAAATTCATTTCTGCTATTTAACACCAGCTAAAACTGCAGATTTCTGCTGCCAGAGCAGCTCTAATGCCACATTTAGAGATACTTGCTGGTGTGCATTGGCTGTTTTTGTTGTGGATGTATAATAATATCAAATCAGCATCCCACAGATTTAGCTTACACATTGCAATAGTTGTTTTTCAGGTCCATAACAACTCCTAACTCAATGAAATCAACACTCATTGGAGGAAAGTGTCAAATAAATCAAAATAAAAATCTAATAGTGTTTTGCTTTTTTATTAATTTAAACGGCATTTTTTTTTAACCAGGTCCATATTTCACCAAATATATTTCTCTGACTTGAGGTTTGAGTACTAATTGAAGTGAAAGTGACTATTTGTCACCATTTAAAGTGCATGGTTGAAGGGGAAGCAGTGATGGGGGCAATACCTTGGTTACCTCAGGGCAACTGACTGATCTATGATTTGAACCCTTCTGATCCTGGGGCCTAGTCCTTAACCACAAGGCCACATATGTACCTTGTCCCTAATTGTAATGTATGCAACAGCAAATTTTCAAGCTTTGCATTGTTACAAATAATCATTATCATTTACATTTGCTGCACTTAGCAGACGCTCTTATCCAGAGCGACTTCCATGTCTTAATTACAGGGACAGTCCCCCTGGAGCAATTCTGGATTAAGGGTCTTGCTCAGGGACCCAGTGGTGGTAGTGCCAGAGGTGGGATTCAAACCTGGGACTGCTTGAGGCATAGCTCCATAGGCAAGTATCCACTTATCACACATTCTCCAATTTGTACTTGTCAGTATCAGAAAATACAGGATATGAATACTTATTCAGCCCAGTCATAACATTTCTGTTCATGAGAACTTCTGAAAATGACATAGAATTCCATATTTGTGTACGATGTTAGCTTGTGAATGATGAGGATTTAGAAGTGTACATTCAGAGACAGGCAGCTCAAAACTCTGCAAAGGTGTCTTGGCAGTAACAGGTAGTGCAAAATCATTTCACTTTCACAAACTTGAGCCTGACCCGTGTATCCCAGAATGAACCACTTTTTGCAAAAATCTGCAAAAATGCATCTACTTCAATAGGATGCATTCATGATGATTGTCAAAACCAATGCTCTTTTTACTTCTGAAAAGCACAGACAGCTGATCATGTGTGTCCACAGAGAATGGTCTAAAAGGCCTATTGATTAGCAGATTACATTAGAGCTCACTTTAGACAAAGTAAATAAGAAAAACTGTATAGATTCAGACAAGCAAACATTTCCTCAACAAAGTGATCTGCAGGACAAGAGTAATTGTGCTGATGGCTGAGGTTTGGCAGATCATCCACAGCATGGTGTCCCAAACATGAGTGATCCTGCATTAAGGAGAACACATGCAAACTAAAACATCTCACAAGAACACATGTTTGCTTCTACACAGCCTCAGGAAAGGCAGCACCATCAGCAGGAAACACAAATGCAACACATTTAAGCCACTAGGAAGACTAGCCTCACCCCAAACTGACAAGTGCTTGGTGTGATCACATGTGGTGGTCAATGATCAGCTCATTCAATTGCAGCAAACAAAAGCATAAATGTCAGCAACAACTTATAGATAACAGGCACACACTTCTACCCAACAGCGCTCAGGATGAATAGGAACATCAAGAGAAACTGAGCTTGACATGTACATTCAGCACATCAGCCGGATGGTCTTTCACCACATTGGGCTACACTGGGAGGTTTCATGACTAGTGATTCCATCATCAACCAGCTCTGAATCAGTGCTGATGGGAATGAGTTTAGGATACATCTGCTGGGATAGCCAGCCCATATAATCCTACTGATCCTGGATCAGGTCATTCAGAGAATCAGCCCTGAGGATTGAAAGCAGCTTGCACATCAATAGCAAGCAAGTTCACAGACAAATTAGTCAGACTTCTTTTTTTCTGAACTAATGTGCGTTGAAAGCAAATGTGTTTCATCATTTCTGACATCTTTTCATCCAGAATGGCAAACCCAGTGACTCACCCAGGGCTGGAAAAGAGGGAATATGCGTGATTTCCAGGCGATCACAGACTCTAATCTAGACCAGATGGATGATGAGGGTGAAGCAAGTGAAAATAAAGATGAGGTTGAGGTTGAGGTTGAGTGCTGGGACTGTAAGCAGGAATCCGCACTCAACTGATGCAGAAGCGCTAATGTTTATACACTTCCTGATGGGCGGCGGAGGAATGTACCAACCAGCCAGAACAGAGGGGGTTGATTCTGGACCTCCGCCGATTTTTACTCTAATTTGCTTAAAAGGTTCTCTGTGAATGAACCCTTAATGCTTCATAAATAAGTCGAAGCCGTTTGCGAGAGTGGACAAAGCATTGTAGCTGTGCAGTTGAAGTGTTGCTTATCGTTCTCCTGATTGGTTTAGTCCAGGATGTTGTGTTTGCCCAGGTCTCAGCTGGCTGTCACATTATTGCAGCCACCCCCAACAGATCTATCTCTGCGGCCAGGGTTACTTTACTTCACATAATGTACAACTTTCAGATTCAAGAAGAGAAACATTTCATTCGCACTCTAACTCCAAAACTATAATCTCTGTTCCTTTTGGAGCAGTGGTGGCTTAGCTGATAATTTTTTTTTGGATCCGCTTGTCCTAATAGGGGTCGCGGAGGGGGGGATGTGTGTGTGTGTGTGTGTGTGTGTGGGGGGGGTGGATGCTGGAGTCCTAAAAAAAAGCTCAATCTGGACTGAAAATGTTCCGGCTGATTGTGTGAATCTGGAGTAACAGGAAAATTGTTTAGTTTAGTTTTTATTTATTTATTTATTTATATAATAATATAATAATAATAATAATTTGCAGAGGCAAAACCATTCAATCCTGTGATGACGGCCAGTCATTTTATTAGGCAAAAGTGATTGTTTATTACAGGCTACACATAATCTACCTGGGCTGCTTTGTTTCACAACACTGCAGCCCTCCACGGATGAATGTACTGTCTGTCGTGCCGTCTGTTGTTGTCTGTCTTGTCTTGCACTTGTTGCCCCGTGTTGTGTCTTATGTTGTCTTGTGTCTTGTCTTGTGTCTTGTCTTGTGTGTAGCACCAGGGTCCTGGAGGAACGTTATTTCGTTTCACTGTGTACTGTGTATATGGCTGAAATGACAATAAAATCCTGCTTGACTTATGGTTGTATGGTATGGTTGTATGGTTGTTCAGAAGAGCTCAGTATTCAAGGTCAGGACTTGTTTTCAGGGCTTCTTGCTAGGAAAAACTGCATATCCAGTTTTTCAAGCTTGTGACATGAACGCTGAGTATGGCACACAGTGGGTTAGCGGTGATGTAGGTATATATGTGGCTTCTGATTGTGCAAAATAATTTACAATCATACTCAGGATGTCCTACAGGATGCGTTTCTACATGGGATCATTTCAGGATCTGCCACATTTCACCAACAGCGATGCATATTGTATCATTCAAACATCCTCCTCTGCACCAAAAAGTGAAAGAGAAATCATTCAAAATATGTGTGACAACTCAAAATGTGAAAGTAATGCAGGTAGATATGATTACAGTTTTTTTCATACTGGACAATACATACAACATCAACAGACTGCCAATTATTCTGAGGAGCTCTCAGGAGTGTTTTAATGTGAAGTCAAAAGATGGCAATTTAAATGAAGTAGGGTTTTGGGATTAAAATCAATATATTCAGTCACTACGTGTTATGTAGTACATGCTGAGAGGGCGAGGAAGTGTCGCGTTTGCCTCTCCATCTCTTCCAACATTGTGAATAGTATGTCTGTCTATTTAAGGTTAACCTTTACAGTTCAGTCTTCAAACCCTTTTTGAAGCTGGTATTATCAACTCAACAGATAATATTTGCTCACATCCTAGTAATAAAACTCAGTCAAACAAAGCAATCTTTATGGTTTATTGGATTTTCTTTTACTTTATCTATTTATTCATTTCAGTTGCATTAGCACAAAGCCCTGGAGGGAAGAAAGTGAAAGGAATACATATCTTGAGTATATTTTAGCTCCATTCCATGCAAACTACTATTTGTATGACCTATACACAAGAAAAACAAAGATTTTAGAACATTTCTAGTTTTGAAAACCTGAAAACCAGAAAACCAGAGTTTCCTTTTGGCTGCATCAGTCTTGTGGAAGATCCCTCCCTTTACACTGTTTTCAGGATTCATGTTTACAGAATACAGACAGCTGTATAGCTTACGTCTGAATGGGTATTAATGCTGATGTTTAGAAGATAAAGTACAAGAAATTCTTCACTTTCAAAGTAGTATAGGTAATTAGATAATGTTAGCTAGCTACCCTCTTTTTTCAAAAAAAAAAAAAAAAGCTGTTAATTTTTTGACTGAAAAAGAATCTTCCATTTACCTGGATAACATTTAGCATACAGCAAAGCTAAATAATGTGTAAAAAGGCTAAAAGCCATTTTACATGCAGTCAGGATTGTAGTGGGTAAATTGTAGAGATGTGTAGTTTAGGATTTAGCTTCAATCTGTTATGTTCTGTTCCAAAACCACTGAATCAGCCTAAAAAAAATTAACCGTTCCAGAATGTTATAGTATAGATGCAAATAGGCATACAATCATACAACTCATCTTTGAGCTTCTTTGATTAAATGTTTGCTCTAAAGACATGCGTACCACTGGTAACCATTCTTTCATACCCACCACCTTCTCCTCAAATCTCTCTTTTTCTAAATCTAATCTGTAAAAGTACAGCCACCTGCGGTTAGTCCATCCAGTTAGAAAAGTATCTGGTGTTTTTGCCAAACAAGCTTGAACCTTTTTTATTGAACAGAGGAATAATGTTTTGTCAAGTCAACTTTATTTATATAGCGCTTTTTTGAACTGTTGTTGTCACAAAGCAGCTTTAAAGAATCCGGGTCCTAGCCCCAGTTGGGTAAGCCAAGGGCGACAGAGGCAAGCAAAAACTCCCCCAAACATGAAGAAAAAAGAGACCAAGACCCAAAAGGGAAACCCATCCTCCTCTGGTCGACACCGGAAATAAAAGAAAAGAAAGATAGAGTAGAACCCTGTATAATGGTAGTTTCAAGTAAATAGTTACAGTAAAGTTACAGTAAAACAGTCCACTGGTGAATGCAATTGTGTGGGGGAAGTTTTAATCTTCATAGCAGCAGCTCCTGCAGAAGAGCCAGTCTGATGGAGCTGATCTGAAGGTAGTTTTGCCGACTCTGTGTAGCAGCTGGCATGGAACTCAGGAGACCTTCATGGAGGTCGATGGACATGCCCTCAGGAAACCCCCAAGCCATCCACCACACAGGTGGTCGACAGACACCCACCTCAAAGAGAAAGGAATTAGATGTTTTCAACTCCCTGTACAGACCGTAAGTTTAAAGAATGACCTATGTGGATCATTAAGTCTATCATCATCGGATAGTAGAGCAAAGAAAGAATGATGTATGGGACTTCGCCCATCATTCCCCAACCTGGTTGGGCCTATTTTTGCTCATCTATCCGATTCCATTATCCTCCATTATTTTCCATTCTTAAAGGGTCATAAGGAGGGGTGAAAAGCTGAACCTTTTTAACTAACAGGAAAATTAATTACTAAAAGCCTGACTAAACAAGTAAGTCTTTAGCCTGGACTTAAATACTGTGAGTGTGTCTGAATCCCATACAGTAGCTGGAGGACTGTTCCAGAGATGGGGGGGCTTTGAATGAAAAGGCTCTTTCCCCTGTTGTTTTCAAAATTCTGGGAATTGTAGGTTAGCAGTAAACTTGTTTCAAGTTTTTTGTCAAGTTTAGGGAGTGTGTTTAAGCAGGGAATTCACTAAACTTTGCAGGACACTGGCCCTCCAAGACCTGAATTGCCCACCCCTGCATTAGAGGATACACATGTCATAGTTTCCCAATGCTGTGAGCATCACTGAGCTGTGTTAATGAAACAATGCACGGATATGTACAGCTTTCCCAGCAGGGGGAGACAAGTCTCTTACATTTTCTTTCACTTTAGTTTGTTACAGTCTATAACCTCCAGCATATTTTAAAACACAACAATATACAGAGCCATCTTAAATCTGCCCTCCTCAGCTACACTGATTATTACTGATTACAATTAAAGACTGTGGCCCATTTCTTCCTGTCATCAACTGTCAGCAGTGATATGATAGATGAGTATTAGTTAGTGTGCATGTGTTGGGGGATCACACACCTCCACTTCAGTGTCACTGCTGGAGTGAGAATATTCCACCAAACCAAAACATCCAGTCAACAGTGGCCTTTGTCCAGAAACTGTGAAATTCCCAATTAAGAGAGGACTCAGAAATGACTCAAAGTATGAAACATCAGTCCCCTACTATTAATAAACTGGGCAAATGCAGGCTAATTGGTGATGCAAAGAAGCAGAGCAAATTATGTGGAGCTGTTGAAATTAATAGAGTGTAGACACAATGTAGATGCACAGCGTATATTTTAAATAGAAAATAAATTTATGGAGATAAATACTTGAATAATACTTAGTTTAGATGTCCGTATATTGATTTGGCTAAATTTTTCCACCCGGATCCCCTTCCTGATGTAACCCTCCCCAATTATCCTGGCTTGGGACCCATACAAAGAAATTCTCTGGCTTGTGCATCCCTAGGGGGCTGAGGAGATTTATGGATGTGGTGAAAGAGGATGTGCAGGTGGTCGGTGTGAATGAGGAAGATGCAGAATACCAGAGGAAACGGGAGAGCCTAAACAGGAGCAGCTGGAAAAAATAAAGATTGTAACAGAATGATATACCAGGCATAGCAGTTGATATAGGATTTTGATTGCCCAGAATCTTAACACTACATTTGTCAACACGTGTAACATGATTAAAACTGTAAGGATGTCATCATCAATGGCATAGCCCCCCCCATGACAATTATTCACATTGTGTAATTCTCATTACTGTAATCTAAGGCAGCATCTAATGTAGACTTGCATGCCACTAAAGGATAACACTGTTTCTTTAATTAACCTATTAAACCTTAAACCTTGACCCATCATCCATAATCACTGTTACATCATGAAGCACATTGAAAGATCATTTAAATTGTTCAACTCTATTCTACAGCACTGTGCAAACATCTTGAGCAAGCCATCAGTTCTTTCAATTTTGCTAAGGTTCAACTTGTTGAGCAAGTCTTGTTTAATGCCTTCCCATCTTTGGCATAATTAGTAGATTAAATCAAATAAATCTGAACCAATATTCTACTGTGCCAGGCTACAAAGTGCATAAAGATACATGGTGCCTACTAAATGAAGGCGTTCCAACCACTCAGCAGTGGACTAATCACCAGCCTGTGAGAGCCAGGATGGGCTCCAGCACCCCTGTGATCCTAGTTAGATGTTAGGTGAATGGACGGATGGATTGCCCAAACAAACCAATCCCGGCTGCCCTCTGAAGGCATTTCTCAAAGAACCACGATGCGTCACATCAAAAGTGTTTTCTAACTGACATGAATTTGCCTTAGCTTGTAAAACGCAGCCAGTTCTGTTTGTAGTAAACATAAAAACCTCGTTCTCCCCTGCCTCCCTCTTCCATCTCCTCAGAGGTCTCTGCTTCTTACTTCAGTATATAAAGTGATAACACAATCCTCCCCCTTCTTCCATGTCCTCCCCATGCTTCTGATTGCATCCTCAGATCTTGTCAGTTATTGTTTTCTAACTGGCTTCAAATCAGTGGTAGCCATATCAATCCTTAAAAAGGCTACACTTGCCAAGACTGATGTAAACACGTTTAGACCAAATCTCTTCTTTTGTCTAGTTCTTGAAAGTGCTGTTATATAATCAACCTAACTTATTTCAATACAAGCTTCATGACTACATTTCTGGTTGTCACTGAGGAACTCCAAATCAGCCAAGAAATCCATAGTTCCAACCCTTCTAGATCTTTCTAAAGACTGGACTTCCTCTGAAGAAAATCAGGATGCTTTTAAACCCAGACACGTTCCATCACTGTCCCACCTGCAATGATCAAAGTACAGGTTACAGCTCGCCCTCTAACAGCATCAAGTTCAGCCTAACTGGATTGTCACTGCTCAAAGGCAGAAGAACTATATCAAGAGTCTTCGATCTCTGGTAAGAAGCAGTAGAAAAAAAACTTTGCCTCTAACAGATCTGTTGAGACCCTTCCTGTCTCACTCTGAATTAGAAGTGGTATAAATGTAAACTAATATGAACAACTTATGGAAAGTAACTGAGGCCAGCCCAATTAACTAAAACAATAACACCTTATAATGCTACTTGTTGTTTATATGGTTATAGATTATATTTTGACCAGTCCCTGCTCATGCTCCCATTTCCTGACAAAAAAAAAAGGAAAAAAAAAAAAAAAGACAACAGATTATCATTAAATGTTTACAGAACTTTTATTATCAACATTAGAGGACAGGATACTTATTTTTAAAGTAGGGTAGTAGTATCTCCAACCTCCAACTACCACTTTAAACGATGTGTGATTGGATCTGGTCAGTCCACAGGACTTAGGTCTCCCTTATGAGCTTGGTGAGCTTCTGGATCTTTGACTTAGTTGACATGTCCACATACTTATCACCAATGCTAACAATCATACCACCAAGGATGGCGGAGTCAGTCTGTGAAGAAAGAAAGAGTACTCACTGTTACATTCAGTTGTCGACTGTTATTTATAAAAGGACTTTATCCTCCTTTCCAATACAGAATCATAAAGTATCAGATAAAACCTAATCAGTATTATTCTTTAAAATGAGCTAATTAAGAGTGCAGCTCTTAGATACAAATCACTATTAGCTCACAGAAAAGATAACACTAACGTGACAACACAGTGCTGTATTGGATTAATTCTTTTTCCAAGGATTCAGTATTTTCATCTAAAACTGATTACTATCCTGGGACAATTATTGGGCAGCGGTGGCCTAGTGGTTAGGGAGTTGGCCCCGCATCTGAAGATTGTGGGTTCAATTCCCTCACAAGTAGGTTGCCCTGAGGTACCCCTGAGCAAGGTACCATCCCTGTCACTGCTCCCCAGGCGCTTTCAATAGCTGCCCACTGCTGCACGGTGTTTGTGTGCATGGGTTAAAAGCAGAGGTCCAATTTCGTTGTGGTTCACATGTGCTGTGACCTCGCAATGACAAGGGTTGTCACTTTCACTTTTTTTCCACTTTCACTTATGGCATCAGTTAAAGACACAAGTTGAGTGTCAAAGTTGTTCAGTTTTAAAAAGTATAACTCTAAAACCAAATACAGTACTATATATAACAGGATTAAACACCTCCTTTTGTTACAAAATATTCAGCTTGGCAGCACACAGGAGTCCCTAAATCTGATATTTAGGTTTAAGTTTCAGCTGTGGAGGACCAAACTGGCCATCACTGACCTTAATGCAGGAAGCCAGAAAGGGAAAAGGTTACTCTTTACAGCAAGTCTGCATAGCTCAACAGCATTGTAGAAATTGCCCCACTCATCTGCCCCCGCAGACCCAGACTCACTCACACTGATCTAATTTCAAAAGTATTCCACATGTGCTACACCCAGTATGACATGCAGAGGGTGTAACAGACCCAACCTGCAGGGATTCATCCTGTGCCTGAATATTTAATGTATGAATAGCAAATATAAAGTTACTGCTGAGTCTCACTATTCAATGTGGAATTTGCAGTTTTTATTTTTATTTTTAGACTGACTGATGAACTGGGCTGCGTCTAATCATTGTCCTACAAGCCTCATGGACAATTTTGATGCCTGTGTACAAAGAACCTAAAGAGTTCTTTGCCATTGACTAAAGCAACGAAGATTTAAGACTACATACATAAAAACATTCTGAATGTTTTACGCTTTCTTGGGCAATATTTATCAATTTTGTCAGAATGAATTTCAAAATAAATGTATTAGAAAATAGTGAATAGCTCAGTTTTTGATTAAAAAAAAAAAAAAGTGCTACTATTCATTCATTTTATCCATTCTAACTAATCAGATGCCAGGAAAAATAAAAATACTGCATTTCCACATAATAGTCCACTAGCTGTTTATTGCACTTTAGCATGAATAGGTTTAGAACCCCCCCGGCTTACTTGTTAAGGAGTTTCCAATACCCACCTTAGTCTCCAGTTTAATAGTTTCTCCTTTTGCAAGAAATCCATTAAGTGCCACCTTCAGTTCTGCCAGGCTTACCTCATCTAGGGGCTGGATTCACCAGACAGCAAAGTCAAAATATTAAAACAACAGTTCATAAAACCTGTACATTTAAAAACATTTCTAGTGGCAAATTTGTAGGGATAACAACCTGGGCGGTGGTCACTGAGCACGTGACTTCTCCCCTGTGGGCACTCATCATTTTGCTAAACGCGGAAATGACATCAGGGGTCAAGGTTAGCCGGCCGTTTTCAGCCAGCACATCTGTGATGGAAAATCCCAAGCAACAATTGCATATCATACAGCAAAACTCAAATGTAGATAAAACATTAACTATAAAGTTTACTGTGCATGCACTACAATTTATGCAAGTCAATTCTGACACTTTTACAACTAAAAAACTGTTGTCACTCCAATTTATACAGTCATACAATCACAGCGCTTCTGCCAACAAGCTGCACATAAACATTTTCCATTTCTTATCACATCATCTGGGTGTAATTCTGTACTCACTGATGAGGTTGAGTGTGATCGAAGAGACCTTGGCCTTGCTCAAGGCATCACTGAAGGTCTTCAGTTTAATGCTTCGCTTAACGTGAGGATTCATCACAACACTTGACAATTTAGGGTCCTTAATAAGACCCTGCAAACAGAAATGAAGCCACTTAGGAAATGAATAGTGAGAAACTACACCTAAAATGTTTTTAGAAATGTTAAGATTACTGAGGTGGATGAAAGAAAACATGTAAACGTAACTCACAGCCACACGTCCCAGTTCTTGCTCCACCTTGTCCAGACTCTTTTGCTTGCTGGCAGCAGAAAACAGAGCGGTGGCATAACGGCCCTCTACTCCATAAACTTGGATGGGAGGCTGATAAAAACATGATTAAAATAAATAAAATTTGAGGCCCAAAAGATCCCAGATAGACCAGATAGAGTTGGATTTATAGCAAAAACATTAAAAAAAATAAATAATAAATAGTAACTGCTACTATTGCTACTTATATGAAGCAATTATAATGAACCATGTTCTACAATGAGCAGGAGTTAGAAGCTGTAAGGTTTAAATATCCCTGTTTAAATGAGTTTAACGTTATGCTTTTAGACTAACATTAAATATCAACAAAAAGGAAAAATGCAGGAAAAATGCTGACCAGGTGGTAAAGGAGATCATAAACAATAGATATTTGAAAGATCACCTAAACTTCTATATGTTACTTCTATATGTTGCAAGTTGGCCCAGAGCAAGAATGTGGAAATTCTGGTAAGCCCTGATGATTGATTTGTGAAAAAGTGCATTACATGTTGAATACAACAAAACAAAAAAAACCACATGGATCATACTTTTCTATATTACCTTCACAAGTTTTGCTGCTGGTCGGACCACCGCCGTGCTGAACTTACGCACCTAGGAGAGAGAGCGAGAGAGAGAGAGAGAGAGCGAGAGCGAGAGCGAGAGAGAGAGAGCTATTAAGTTGGATGATCAGATTTTCCAGGTTTGTCTGGGCAGTTATAATTTTTAGCTTTAAACAATTTTATAAAAGCTCAAAATTCCATTTTTTTTTTTTATCCCCTCCAAAATGTTGGAATGGTCAGACACAAAAGGTTCTCGCTCATTTAAATTATCAAGGAATTAAATACCAGGAAATAAAAGCTGAAAATCCAGATTTATTTCATTTCAAACCCAAATGACTTCCATGCAAAAATAGGAAAAGGAACAAATACTGGCCATGCTCTTCCATATGTGCAAGTTCTCTGAGATGGCTGGACAGACCATTAATCCCTAACTTGGCTGATAGAGACAAGTATGTCATGGGCTAGGCCTGGGATAAAGACTTAATGGATTAGCAAAGCAAATAAAACAGATGCACATTTGTAGAAAACAACCCTCCTAATAAGGGTCTACTAAATTGATGTTTTCACCAGTTTCAAAAGGTGTATAAAATTAAACAATGACATTCAGTCAGTTCTCTGCTACATTACTCAATATCACGTTCAAGATCATTGTCAGGAGCTTCATGAAATGTGTTTTGGAGGCTGACAGAGTTAAGACCACTTTGTGCTAAGCCCCAGCAAAGGGTAATTCTAAACATAAAACAGACAGTTTTAAGTGAAAGTGACTATCCTTGTCATTGTGAAACACAGCAAAGCACAACACAACAAAACTCAACCTCTGCGTTTCACCCATACACACATGTGTAGCAGGGGGCAGCTACTGTGAAAGTGAGAAAAAAATGAAAGTGACAACCCTTGTCATTGCGAGGTCACAGCACAGCGAACAACAACGAAATTGGACCTCTGCATTTAACCCATGCACTCAAACACCATGCAGCAGGGGTCAGCTATTGAAAGCGCCCGGGAAGCAGTGACAGGGACGGTACCTTGCTCAACGGTATCTCAGGGCAACCTACTGGTGAGGGAATCGAACGCACAATCTTCCGATGCAGAGGCCAACTCCCTAACCACTAGGCCACCGCTTCACTTTTACTCTTTCAAATTATCACCATGTCTGTACACAAAGTGTGGCCCAAAAAGGTATGATTTATTGTCTGAAAGGACAATATATACTTTTTAGGATATGCATAATATGCTCAAGATACAGATAATGGGTTATTAGTAGAAAGCAAATCTAAAAACTTCAAAGAAAATACCTATTCCAAGAGCACCAATCATGCTCTCTGTAATCATGCAAGTTTCTCAGTGCTCATGAACTAAAGATCAAGAATCACAATACACTCATATTGTTCCTCTGGACAACAAAACATATTAACGTAATAAAATATCACACTGCCTACAATTAGACTGAGAAGTCTGGTGTAGATGGAAGTTCTGTAAACCCCCCCTAAACTCAGTTTATAGTCTGGATTATTTCAGCTCTTCCCTGGGTTAGGCCTAGTGAAGGGAATGAGAATCCAGACTAAATTAACAGGAAAACTGTAAAAACTAAACTAAACTAAAGCTGCAGAACACGAGTGACTGAAGCAGAGTCAGTCTTTCCTCTCAGCAGCCACCGTCACAGGCTTCCGCGAAAACCTGCTCCACCTGGAATCAATAAATGATGAGTAAAGTTACCAGACTAGTTGTAAGGAGTCTAATATCACACTAATATTAAAATAAGTTTAATTCTTCTTCAGTGAAAGGTTAACTCTGTGTAACCTTCACCAGTGCTTCGCCATACGGTCACCCAGTACTAGCACAGCTGCCACAACACACGACAGAGAATTATCTGCGTAAACACGAAAAAAAGCAGTTAAAGCACAATTGTGGAAGAACCTAATACTCTAAAGTGTATCTTCTGGAGAGCGGCAACACATTTGGCGTTAAACCTGAAGCTAACCGTTTAGCTACATGAATAAAAAGGCCGAAGATGGGTTTATGATTCATTTCCATTTTTCTGCACTTTTTTGTAATTTTCGCTAACCTTCGTGCTGTGGAAACTAAACCCTGCTGCAATAAGACTCAATATTTTATTTTATGCTGAAAAACACATATTTTTTTCCCAGAATCTCGTACCTGCAACCCCAGACCCACCGCTGCCATTTTCTCCTGCCAAGTGTAGGTCAAAGCAGCTGCGCATGCGTAAGAGTGGCGCCTGAAAAACGCGGGCACTGTCGCGGTGCATTGTAGGAATTGTAGTAGTTCACGGTCCTTTCTCAAGAGAACTCAAGGGCACAGTGGAAATGTACAAACCAAACATGTACGTATATGTAGTTCAAATGAAGAACAAACATAAATATCCCCAACCGGAAAACAGAGGACCCACTTTTCCTCATGAAACTTAATTTCCTTAAAATAATTGCGTTAAACACAGAAAATGCAAGGTCAAGAGTAATGGTATTAGATGGGAGTTAAAGTTAGAATAAAAGCAGCAGTCCTGAAACTAGCTCAGCTCAGTGTTGTGCCTGAAAGCAGTGCTTAAATGATCACATTTGTCTTATTTACTGCTACATGTAGAGACGGACTCGGATCTCACAGCTACAAATTTTAAAAGAGCACAAGAACTAACACAATGAAGCTGCATGTGCGTCAACGCTACTTGTTTTGACTGCGAGCGTCATAAAGGCGTTCTGATGTCACACTGAGGCATTGTATGGAGAGCTGGACTAAAAAAAAGAGCCAGATATGTGGCGTGGACATCAATCTTTCTTTAGACTGTGCAGGTAATTAGTTAGAAATAAAAGTAAAAGAATAGAATAAAAAATAAAGATAAAAATATATACAAATTAGAAAATTAGATAAATAGAATAGACTATGTGTATATAGGAACTGTACAGGATTATAATACAGAATGTACTTATTACAGTGAATACCACTGGAAGTGTAAAGTGGCGATGTAAATGCAAATGTGCAGTAAATTACAGTAATGTATAGTGTTATGTGTAAGTACAATGCTGAAGTAGCAATTAGGAGCAATAGGTACCAATTTCAGATTTTACCTCCTGACTTAAAACATCATGAAAACAGTTCCATGTGTAAAATCAGACCTGATGCAAGTACTCGTGGGGATTTCATGATTTGATTCATGAAGTTATTGATAATTTCAAGAGAGAATATTTAAACAGCATTTTTTAAAAGAGATTTTTAAAAATAATGTATTCTACACACGCAACAGTGCTTTTACATGAATCTGAACTATGGCAGGGTTTTGGTTGCGGCAGCAAGGAGCTCCTCTTTAAATAGAGGCTTTACAGTCAGCTTATTATCCAGTAACTACTCAGTAACTACCCTGAAATAAATATGAACTCAGTGTATGTGTGTATGTAACCGAAAAAGGCTATGTGTATGGATCTTTTTAATTTAAGGGAAGAGTGTTAAGCCTACTGGTGTTAATTCACTGACTGAGCGGTTATTTTTGCCTTGAGCTTGTTTAAATGCTGAACATTGATTGGATTGGATTACACTACATTACATTAGATCCCTCTATTTTACAGTTGTGTGAGGAGATGGCAGTGTCAGATGAATGAGAAGGTGTGTGAGCTTGTTGGAGGTTAAGTAGTATGTGTGTATGTTGATGCCAGGGACGAAGACCATTTCTAGAGCTGTGGTAAAATTCCAGATGGATATTTTAGTGACTGCACAGGGTAAGCAGATTAGAAATAGCTGCCAGGTGAGCTTTTCATTAACCTTGTGTGTGGAAAGCAGCAGAATTCTAGAAATGTGTAATTCTGTCGAGTAAACGCTTAGAAGAAGTCATAAGCAGGAGTCAACAGATGTTGTGAAATAAACAAACGAGGTATGAAAACGTCTTTGAAAGGTGAGAGATCTGCGAAACCGTGACTTGGAGTGTGCAGAGCCTGAGATGGGAGCCCTGGACAGAAGCACCCACACTTCCACATCTTTCAGGGGGCGGGGCAAAGAGGCGTCTTTAAGAACGGCGCGCGCGGCTGTTCCAGCAGCTGAACAGGACCGAGTCCAGGAGGACAGGGAAGAGCAGGGGAAAGATAAAAAGTAAATAAAGAAATAGAAGGGACACCGAGCGCCAGCAGCTGCCGCTTAGCGCTCTCGGGTCGGCACTACTTCGACGGCATCTTGGCAGACGTGGCCAAACGAGCTGCACAGACTCTTCGATGGCCTTTCCGGAGTCGTTCAGTCATTCAGCGGAATCGCTCAGATAGCAGCGCTTTCAAACACGCTCTGAAACGCTGCACTTCCGTGACAGGCGGTGAGTGTAACATGTGGGGCCGAGGGGAAACCTAGCCGCCGTTTTTAAAGCGCGAGCCGTAAAAATGTGGCACTGTTTCAAAATGTCGCGCTGTGAGCTTGAACAAAAATGTGCCTGTACGCGTTGGGCTGACGTTGAAACGCTGGCGGTTAGTTTTTTTTTTTAAGGCACGCCTGGGAGACTTGTCTTGTTTGTTTCGCTTTGTTTATGTTGTTTTTCTTTCCGGCGCGCTCCTTCTTCTAGAATGTTCCACGCGCCGCGCTCACGTTGGTGATGCTCGTGAATTCTCTCCTGTGTTGATCGTCCGAGTAACGTCACAGCGGGTGCCACGCCCCTTCGGAGAGTCCTTAGGGGCGGAAAAAAGACCCCTTTGATTTGACAGACAGGTCGTTTCCGGCACATATTCACAGCCCACAGATCTCTCGTTGTTTTCAGAGTAACCCCAACCGCACTCAGTTTTTTTCCTCCGACAGGCTATCAGCTCAGAGTCCACCATAGAGATCCACCATAATCGACACAAAGGTTCATGTCAGGAATGAATGAACGGCATGAATGCGAGGCATCTAATCTGCTGTCGGAGCACATGACGTGAGGGCAATACGATACAGTGCCATGCTCTGTGGTGGGCAGCATGTAAGAGAGCTGCTTGGCATCCTCACCTCCTTTTCTTTTGACTGACAGGCAATAAAAGGGGATTAGCCCTTTTTTAATAAAAGGGGATCTGCCTGAGCTCACTGATGTTTAATGGAGCACTGGATCAGGTGCTTTTGTGCCTGACCTCATCACCAGGATCTGCCACCAAGCAGATCTTCTCAGAGCCAAGTGGAGGTGGACAGGGCATTGTGGGGGACGTTGTTATGTTGTGTGTGTGTGAACTGAGGTATGTTGGTGTTACTGCTGCTTTGGCTATTCTGAGAAATGCTAATGCTATTTGGGCATGTTTTGAGATGAATAGGGGAATTAAAGCACATAGTGCACATTAACTCTCCTTTTGAGCTCAACAGGGTGAACAGAAAGAAATACAGTTGGGGATGTCTTGGGTGTAGAAGGAGAGACACACACATTCCCCACCACTGAAAGACACTGACACATTAGTGTATGGCATTGATCAGGCCAACAAGCCTTACCTGCTATTCTGATGGTTTTGGAAGTTTTTGTATTGAAGGATCACAGTAAGTCATCTAATCTTGCTTAGAAGTCATTGGAAGCTCATTGGAAAAACGAATGCCATATGAGCATGAGCACCAAGAGAGGGCAGCAGTACAGATGTTATGACTGAAAAGGCTATTCAGTATGTTTAATTTGTTGTTTTTGTAGTCACAGCACTTGTAGGTGTAGATATATGAACAATATGGGCAGCCTTAATTTTTATTGTCAAGTCATTGTGTGCTGCATCCGAATTCCGTATTCTGTTTTGTTATGATAGCTTCAGTCAAATATGTTGCTTATTGCTTGGTCATAAATGGAATGGAGAAAAACACACTGGTGTGCCAAGTCCAGGATCCAAATGAAAAAATAAGAAGACTAAGAACCATGTATGCAGTATTATGTAATAAGCTGACCTCTGATTTAAAGGAATTTATATCCCTTAGTATGTGTGTGAGGTCTGAAATGGTGGGGCACTAGAGGGAAGCAAGGTAGCAGATTTGCATACTTGGGTTATGCATACATTAGAGCATGCAAATAATGTAGGTGCAAAGGGAACGTCCTGACATGGGATAAAAAATTACAGATACTACAGGTATTTACTATTTACAGGTATTTACTACTAAGCTGATCATAGTGTACAATGATAATGGAACTGACCCTTTCAGTTCAGTTAAGTCCGGTTATTTAACTCTTTGAAGTCTGAAATTCAAGAGTGTAATTGTTTACTTGAGCTTTATTCCATTGCATGTTTTAGGAATAAGTGCATCTTGGTCTCCACCTCACCTGCAACTTTTTACAGAATGAGGCATCAAAGGGAACTTCGTATTTGTGAGTAGAGAGATTCAGTGTTTTGCTGCCAGGGGCTTTTGAATAGGTCCGGACTCTCTAAGCTGAGCCCCAGACTTTTCTTTGCCCATTTTTCTGTGCATGATCAAGCTCCTCTTAGCTGACCCCACTTCTTTATACAGCCTTGTTACAATCAGACGTTTTGCATAGTACAAGCATTCTATTTGTCATGCTAATAAATACCAGAAGAATGAGTTTTTAAAATTTGATCCTGTATGATTTTTTCAGATTTTCAATTTTTTTTTGTCTCAGATTGGACTCTGTTGAGTTCTGGCTGCCAAACAAAATTGTGAATGTCATTTCATACAGAGCCTACTGCATAATTGTCAATATAAAAAATAAAGTTGTTCATATATAATCCATCTGTCTACCTCCTTGGATTAAAAATGTGATTATATTAATGGATGGATAAATACAAATATCCTTTTTTCATGATATTAATGAAAAGACTAATCTATTCCTCATCCAGCCATCCATGTTTGGAAAGAGACTGATAGGACCACACATATGCACCTGTGTTTAAATTTCCATCCCATCCAGGATAAATGGATTGTTTTATGAGGGATAGATGGGTTATGTGGATTCATAAACAGATACCACCTGTAGTATATATGTAGAATTATATTGAATTATGTTGAAACATAGTTTCTAGCAAATGTTACAATTAACCCTCTGTTGCCCCCATTCATGGGGTAAGCTATAATTTTCCTTCCTTCATGTTTTAGTGCAATTGAATTGACATGTGATTAGCAGACTTTGTTGCTCTCCCGCAGACCAATTTAGTGCTTCCAAATTGTCTGACTGGGTAAAAGCTTTTTTTTCTTTTCTTTGTATGTAAACATTTACCAAAACGTTTGGCCTACTCAGGAATGATAAAACATTGTTGGAGGAGTAACAAGAATATGGTGCACAATGATGCATTGTACATAAATCAATAATGTCTGTTTCTTGGATATTTTTACACTTCAAGAGGTGAAAAGGTGTAGTCAGCATCAGTAATGTTGTCCCCACAGGTTTGATCTAATGCATGCACATTTCTCTTTCTCTTTCTCCCTCTCCCTCTTTGCTGTCTTGCAGGAATGTAAACTCAAGCCTTTACTTGACCAGAGGCCTGAGACATCATCCCCAAAATACCCCCTGTGCTTCACGGGAGCACCGTTGGATTTATTTGCTTTACATTGGGTGAATTTTTTTCCTTCCAGAAAGACAGCAAACCAACGGATAGCATAGCTTGCATATTCTACTAAGGAAAGCATTTTTAATGTTCTGAACTGTACAAGTAAGCACTGAAACATGGGGCCATCCTTGGAGATAGCAGATATTGCAGTTGTTGCACTGTATTTTGTTTTAGTGCTTGGCATTGGATTTTTCGCCATGTGGAAAGCCAATCGCAGCACAGTAAGTGGCTACTTCCTGGCTGGGCGAACTATGAACTGGGTAGTGATTGGAGCGTCGCTGTTCGTCAGCAACATTGGCAGCGAGCACTTCATTGGCCTGGCTGGCTCGGGTGCAGCGAGTGGTTTTGCTGTTGGAGCCTGGGAGTTCAATGCCCTCCTCCTCCTTCAGCTCCTGGGCTGGGTGTTCATTCCAGTCTATATCCACTCCGGTGTCTACACCATGCCAGAGTACCTTTCCAAGCGCTATGGAGGCAAAAGGCTAAAAGTGTACTTTGCTGGCCTTTCTCTTTTGCTGTACATCTTCACCAAACTCTCAGTGGACTTGTATGCAGGAGCTCTCTTTATCCAGGAGTCCTTGGGCTGGAATCTCTACCTGTCAATCATCCTGCTAATCAGCATGACAGCGCTGCTGACAGTTACAGGTGGTCTGGTTGCTGTGATCTACACTGACACTGTCCAAGCAATACTCATGATTGGCGGAGCTTTAAGCCTCACAGTCATCAGCCTGGTCAAGGTTGGTGGACTGGATGGTGTTCGCGAGAAATACATGGAGGCCATTCCAAATGTCACTGCCATCCTTACCAGCTACAACCACAGTTTTACCTACACAAATTCTTGTCGCATACACCCAAAGCCGGATTCCCTCAAACTCTTACGGGGTCCCCTTGATGAGGATATCCCCTGGCCTGGGTTCCTGTTAGGTCAGACCCCTGCATCCATATGGTACTGGTGTGCTGACCAGGTAATAGTTCAAAGGGTCCTTGCAGCTAAGAACATTGCTCATGCAAAGGGCTCCACTCTTATGGCAGGAGTCCTAAAAATTCTACCCATGTTCATCATCGTCATTCCAGGAATGATCTCCCGGATAATGTTTCCAGATGAGTTAGCCTGTGTCGGCCCAGAGCACTGCGTGGCTGTGTGCGGCAACCAGGCCGGCTGTTCTAACATTGCCTATCCGCGTCTGGTCATGAGCATAATGCCCGTGGGCCTGCGGGGACTGATGATGGCTGTTATGATTGCTGCACTCATGAGTGACCTGGATTCAATATTCAACAGCGCTAGCACCATCTTCACCCTCGACATCTACAAGATGATGCGGGGATGTGCCTCCTCCCGTGAGCTGGTAGTGGTGGGTCGATTGTTTGTGATCTTCATGGTGACCATCAGCATTGCTTGGGTGCCTGTCATTATTGAGATGCAAGGTGGCCAGATGTACTTGTACATTCAGGAAATGGCAGGGTATCTGACACCGCCAATTGCTGCTCTCTTCCTTCTTGGTGTCTTCTGGAAACGCGGCAATGAGACTGGTGCCTTCTGGGGTGGCATGGCTGGCTTTGTTTTGGGCACTACTCGTCTTATTCTTGGTTTCATCTATCGCGAGCCTCGATGTGACCAGCCAGATGAAAGGCCAGCCTTCATCACGCATGTCCATTACATGTACATAGCTTCTGGTCTGTTCTGGGTTTCTGGGCTGGTAGCTGTAGTGGTCAGCTTATGCACCCCTCCTCCAACCAAGGAAAAGGTCCAGCGGACCACTGTGTGGGGGCTACACAATGTAGAAAGGCTACCGGTGACACAGTGTGAGGAGATGTACAAGTTGACCAATAAGAGTCCTGTGCACCACAATGGCAATGGTGTGCTGCAGAAAGACCTGCCATTGGATGTTCAGAGAGAGCAATGTCTTGATGGGGCTGATATTAAACTCCTCATGCCTTCTTGTGACCAGGAACCTGTGACCCCTAGCACAAATGCACCCACCCCAGTGGAGTCGTATAGCAACGGGCATGCTGAGCTAGTAGGGCAGAAAGAGGATGGGAACAGGCAGTTTGAGAAGGGGATGTGTCTGCGCATCTTTGACTGGATGTGTGGGCAGAAGGATCAGGCTGCTACTTCTGCACCCAAAGCCATTGAAGAAGATGAACGGCTTGTCATGGAGATGCTTTACGAACCTCCCAAAATCAAGCTTCTTTTAAACTTTGGTCTGCTAATAGTCTGTTCTCTGGGCATCTTCATGTTTGTCTACTTCTCCCTATAACCTGGTTCATACTCCTCTTACTCATCGAACTGTGTGAATAGCAGTACATGTGTATGGCCTGTTTGTTTTCTCTAAAATTGACTTTCTTTTGTAACTTCCATGAAATATTTCTTCCAGTAGAAATTGGCTTTTCTAATTTTTCACCAAATTTTCCAGTATATTTCAACTTCAGTATATTTTCAAGTTCCTCATGGTGACCAAAAGCACTGTTCTAAACAAAGATATGTATTAGTTGTAGAATTTTCTGTGAATCTTGCCTTATTTAAAGTAAGCACTTCCTTAGCTGAAAACGTGGCTGGCTTTTCTGCTTTAAACAGTTTTCTTTTTTTCAAGAATCATTTATATCTTTACTGAAATGGATCAAGTGGGGGAGAAAGCTATATCTTATATGCATTAAAAAAGACTAATGTATTTCTAAAACTCGGCCACCGTGAAATTTACCACTTATCATGTTAAATGTATTAAAGTTGGGGTAGAGCAAAGGTGAGAAATTTATAGGTGTTAAGGTTTTTAGAACAATCTTAGTTATTCTTTGCAGTGCTGTATGCCGTAACAGGTATCGTAAAGTGTGTCTAAACTTACATTCTACCATTATCGTGACCTTTTGTGAACGTTCAGTCATTGTAGTTGTCTCCTCATGGTTATGTACAGTACTGTGCAAACGTTTTAGGCAGGTGTTGGAAAAAATGCTATAAAATAATGCTTTCAAAAATGGAAGTCAATTAATCATTTATTTTCATCAATCAACAAAATGCAGTGAATCAACAAAAGAGAAATCTAAATCAAATCAATATTTGGTGTGACCACCCTTTGCCTCTTGGCTGGTACGTTGTTCCAACGCTGTGGAGAACTAACCACAGATCTTCTGTGGATGCAGAAGAGGATGGGAACATGCAGAATGCTTCCTCACATCCTTCTGTCTCTTCATGTAAATCCCAGACACACTCAATGATGTTGAGATTTACATTTACATTAATTCACGGCATTTAGCGGATGCTCTTATCCACAGCGACTTCCATTTCCTAATTACAGGGAAGTCCTCCTGGAACAACACAGGGTTAAGGGGCCTTGCTCAGAGACCCAGTGGTGGTGGTGCCAGAGGTGGGATTCGAACCTGGGACCTCTTGAGCCATAGGTAAGTATCCTACCACTAGACCACTGCCACCCTATTAGGTCTCTGTGGGGGCCAAAGAATTGATGCTGGTTTGAAGGCGAAAGGTAGTAAAACCACATATTGATTTGATTTAGATTTTTCTTTTGTTCGCTCACTTTGCATTTTGTAAATTGATACAAATAAACAATCATTATTTATATTTCTGAAAGCATTCTTTGTTTACAGCATTTTTTCCACACCTGCCTAAAGCTTTTGCACAGTACTGTATTTTACTGTATCACCCTGCAAGTACTTCAGTCATCACCATGTAAGAGGATGTTAAGTGCATAAAGGTGTTATTTAGAAACCGCCAAAATGCCTTCTCTTCTAGTAGGGAATTCAAAGTTAAAGTTCAAAAAGCACTTCCTCTATTCCCTTTTTGGGGACTTAATGAAGTGGTAAGTCAAACTCTGGCAGATCAGTATCCCAAACTGAAGCATGGACTAGACAAGCACAGCCTGTTTTTCCTCAAGTGGGGGGCCTCCATGTGACAAGCACCAGCCCAAAATATCAGCTGATCACAGTAACGTCTGAATTCATGTAAAATGTGAAAGCATCCAATGTTATCCCAACCGGGTTAGCTCACACTGGGATGTTCAATTTTGATTGCTGTGCAAAATAGTATTTAGTTCTTCTAGAGGAAGAATTTCATTTGTGGTTGTAGGGACATGCCTTGCACTGCTATTGAATGCACTGTTTAGCGAAAGAGGAAGTTGGTGGTTGGTTTTAGGCAAGAAGGTTTAATCACCAAAGATGACTGCTTCAGAACTGGGTATCACATCTCTGCTGGAAGCTCTGCAGACATCTTGTCCTCTAGGTCATTGTTTCTCATCCCTGGACCTGGAGGCAACATGCAACGTGTCCTGCACGTCCTGTCATTTTCCCTGTTTTCCCTGACTTCAATTCAGCCCCTTGTTAAGATCAAGTGGGTGTGTAGGGGCAGGGAAAAACCGTACAACTCCTGGACCAGGCTTGAGAAATGCTGCTCTAGGTAACTGAAATGTGAAAATTGAAAATCTTGGAAAAGGAAACATCACGCTGCTCCATTTGTAATGCTGGAAAACAAACACTATGCCACAAGATGTAAGAAAGAATGAGTGGGATTAGTCTGGTTTTGCAAAAGGTATAGTGATGCCCTCTTTTTTTATTCTACCATCAGCTGCAATGAGTTGGCAGAGAAAAGGACTGTGATGTCTGCCAGTAAGTAGACTGATGGGGCACTAACTGGTTAAGTGAGGGTTTATTTTTAGATTGTGATCTTACAAAAAGAAGTATGAAGGCAATGAGAAAAATGCGAGTATATATTTATGTTTTTTTACCAATGATCTGGACATGTATCAAAATACAAAAATAAAAAAAGACATCAGATTGAACATTTGCTCGTGTTATTATTTTTCACAGAGAATCAGGATGAGCTATCAAAATGGGCTGTGACACTTTACACTCATCTGCTTAAGCATGCTACCTTTTTTTTCTTTGTTTTTGCTATTGATCTATCCATTAATTTAATTAATTTAATTGTTAGCATTTGATCTGTTTTGACATCACTTGACATCAGCAGGGTTGTAGAGCTGTAATTCGTTCAGATTAATGTAGGGTCCATATAGATTTGTTTGGGCACCAGAAAGACCAATTGCAGTTTTGAGTCCAAATTCCAGTTTGTGAGTGAATGTCTGATATTTATTTGGTGTGTTGATTGCTTTCTCCAGTGCTGAAAGATATCTTTTGAGTTTTTAATTTAATTTAGTCAGTTAATGTTTTAAAGTCTATTCAGGTCCAGAATCCTGGAGGAGGTGCAGGGGTGGTGGAAACCCCAAGCTTTGATGGAAAGTGCAAAGCAAACATCTGTGTGTATTGTTTTTGTTGTGTTTTATATGTTGGAACTCACTTGTTGACTGTCAAAATTCAATAGATATGATGCACCAGTGATTCTGAGTTGATTCTGAGTGCTTTCATTATCATAAATTATGTGTGTTTCACATCTGTTTTTTTATTATTTTGAATTTACTCTAGAAGACATTGTCATTTGTTTTGTGTTGAGTGACTTTGATCAAATATGTAGAAACAGTTCTCCAAATGTGTCTTATTTGAAATTGGCCGTTCTTTTCAACTTGCAATGGAGAGTAATGAACAAGCGATTACCAATGTTACGCCCTACAAGTAGCTGTGTAAAAGGAGATCTTACTGAACATAATTGCTACATTGGAGAAGAACAAGAGTCTCAAACAGCTGTAGATTATACAGAACATGTCAGACATTGTGCTTTACAGCCATGTGCATTTTTAAAGACCCCTTTTGTTGAAATCTGGAGCTGCTTGCTTTAAATCATATGTTTGTTCAGTAAACAAAGGTAAATATTTGCTACTTTTTTAATAATAAAGAAAATAAAGTAATAAAGAAAAACGTTTGAAAGTACAGGAGCCGATGGGCCTGTTTATTTGTGTCACAGTGTTTTTTACTCTCATACATATACATGCATTTACTAACATCTTCTAGGGCTGTTCAGTTATCAAATGTAATTTTAATGTCAATTACGATATCCAATGATTTTAAAAAGAATCAGCATATTTATAGTAAAAACCACTGGTCTTGAGAGGGGTCTGCTAGATTGCTGGAGGTGATTCCAGAAGTTCTCTAAATCTCTGCCTCTTCAGACAGGTGGAAACATCACGTTATATAATATAAATATTATATCACCTGCATTCCCTCGTGTCTAAAACCAAACCAGTTACACAGGCTGATGTTAATGACTAAAACCTTAAGACACCTTAATATGAATCATAACATGCACTTTCTGTGAGACATTTCTGGAAGGAAAATAGAATTAAGTCTTGGTGGGAGGGGTGGGTTAAATAAAATATAGTCACTTATTACTGGCTGGTGCAGGGTTGTCAAATATTTGAAGGTGTTTTAGAGGCTTACAAAAACCTGATTTTCTTTTTTATGGTATGAGTGTGGCCAAAGGCATGAAATGTCAAGGTAAAAAGGTTAATTTCTTAAGAAACTGACAGTGATTACTCTAGGAAGAACCTTTCAGCCAACATCATTTTTACATAGATTTCTCATTTAACCAGATAAATAGCCAAAAGGAGAAGAGCTACGACAGCCTTCCCTTTTCAGCATAAATTGATCAGTTTACTGAGACATTCTGCTTTGTGAAATCCCCAAGTAGCCAAAAGATAAGATTAAAACATTGCATATGGCCTACATGTGTGAGAATGGCTGAACATTAGAAACAGCTGCTTAGATAACATAAAAAGAATAAAAGAGAGTGGGATTAAAGTGTTTTTTAGCAGCTTAATGTGCTTTACATGACGTCTCATGTTTTTGCTGTATGACAAAGCACAAGACTACATATAAAATAAAGAAATATATAGACTAAATTCAATTCAATTCAATTTATTCTTGTATAGCGCCTTTTACAACACAGTTGCCCCAAGGCACTTTACATTGGTGGTAGATGGTGGAACAGGTTACAGTAATAGATGTTAAAGCCGGACGACTACGAAGGAGAGGAACCAAAAACATAAACTAAAAAAGTAAGTCTTCAGCCGTGATTTAAAGACTGAGACTGAATCGGCATCCCGTACAGAAGCAGGCAAGCTATTCCACAATCTAGGGGCCCTGTAACTGAAAGCTCGTGCTCCTATACATTTATTTATGCGAGGGACAATTAGGAGATCTTTATTCTGGGATCTAAGTGGGCGATTAGGTGTATAGGTAATAAGCAGTTCGGTTAGGTATATTGGGGTAAGACCTTTAAGTGCCTTGTAGGTTAAGAGGAGGACCTTGAAGTCAGCCCTGTACCTAACAGGAAGCCAGTGAAGCGAGTAGAGTATGGGAGTTATGTGGTCGTACTTCCTGCTCCTGCTAACAATCCTAGCGGCTGTGTTCTGAATGCGCTGTAGGGTGCTTAATGTGCCCTGAGAGCTTCCAGAATGTAGGGCATTACAGTAATCTAATCTACTGTATACAAATGCATGTACTACTTTCGCCGTGTCTTCCATTGACAGAAAACGCCGTAGTTTGGCAATGTTCCAAAGTTGCAGGAAGCATGTCTTCGCAACTGCATTAACATGGGGATTAAATGAAAGATTTGAATCGAAAATAACACCAAGGTTACGTGCCAGAGTACTAACTGAAAACTTCAACCCTGCATCCCGGATATGCGAAATGAAGTTGGCCCTGTCTACATCACTACTACAAAACAAGAGCAGCTCAGTTTTTTCGGGGTTTAGTGAGAGGAAGTTGTTATGCATCCAATCCCTAATATCACTGAGGCAGCTAATTAAATTGCCGGTTGATGCTTTATCACATGATTTAACAGATACGTATAGCTGAGTATCATCAGCGTAGGAGTGGTAACTAACATGCTTAGTGGGAGCATGTAGAGGGAGAAGAGCACTGGGCCCAACACCGACCCTTGTGGGACTCCATAGTTAACTAGTGACATAGGTGAGGGGGTGCCATAATCATCCATTTGGATGAAGTAATAACGGTTTGTGAGATAGGAGTTGAACCATTTAAGGGCTGTTCCACTAATGCCGACAGTGGAGTGAAGCCTATTTACTAAAATGGAGTGATCCACCGTGTCGAACGCAGCACTAAGATCTAACAGAACAAGAACAGTAATGTTTCCTGCATCACTTGAAATCATTATATCATTTACCACTCTAGTTAGAGCAGTTTCTGTGCTATGGCCTTGCTGGAAGCCTGATTGGAATTTATCTAAGACATTATGCGTGTCTAGATATGACTGCAGTTGTCTCGCAACTAATTTTTCTAGAATCTTAGAGAGAAACGGGACATTAGAGATAGGTCTATAATTACTTGGTGAGCGAGGGTCCAAGTTAGGTTTTTTAAGCTGTGGTCTAACCACTGCTGTTTTAAACTGATTGGGGACTACATCTGAGGACAAGGATGCATTCATGACATCAAGTATAGGTGCTAATAGTACTCCTAAGGATTCCTTCAGGAGCTTGGTTGGAATGGGATCTAACCGACAGGTTGTGGACTTTGCCTTGGTTATAACAGAAATTAGCTCAGAGGTATCAATGCGATTAAAATCACTAAAATATTGTGAGCACTGCTCTGGTAATGGATTAATTTGAGGGCTAATAGGGCACATTTGCTTACGGCACTCCCGCTTAGCAGCCCGTGTGTGATCATTGAACCAGGGAGAGTGCCTGATAGTTCTAACCTTCTTTTTCTTAATTGGGGCTACCTGATCAAGGATCTGCCCAACTACTGTATTGTACATGTCGGTGATGTCATTAACAGTTTTGTTACAGGTGAAATCTATCTCTGTTATGGCCTCCATAAACTGGATACATTTAGCCCTGTTTAGGTGTCGTGTTGTACTAGTCCTTTCACTGAGGTACGGTGGAGACATATTAATCTCAAACATGATTAAAAAATGGTCGGAACAAAATTTATTTAAGGAGTGGACCAGTACAGTATCAATGTCAAGTCCAAACGAGATAATTAGATCTAGTGTGTGTCCTTGTACATGAGTAGGTCCTGATACATGCTGGGTGCAACCGACAGAATCGAGGCGCGTTAAGAAGCTTTTGGCACCTGCATCCGTCTCTGTATCAACATGTATGTTAAAGTCGCCTAACATCACGAATCTAGTAAACCTAACAACCAAATCAGAGAGCAGATTGCCAAATTCATTAATAAAAGCAGCATATGGTCCTGGAGGTCTATAAATGAATAGAATATGGACCGCTAAATCTGACCTAATGCTTAGCAGCATCACTTCAAATGTATGAAAGTTCTCAGTGGTTTTTGATTCAACCTTAAATGATTCATCAAAAATTGCAGCCAGGCCACCACCACGCCCTACTGAGCGTGATTTATGCAGGTACGAGAACCCATCAGGGGAGGCTTCCACTAAGGGGATGGTGTCAGTGGGTCTAAGCCAAGTTTTGGTCAGTAGGCAAATATCTGACTTTGTGTCAAGTACCATCTCATTAATAAGCATTGCCTTGTTTCCTAAGGAGCGAACATTTAGCAGTGAACATTTGATTTTAGTCAAATTCTGTGTTTTATCTGTTTTTATGATTGGTACTGTGAGCAGGTTACCGGTGCAGGAGCCCCTAGATTGGCATCTATACTGCTTCCTTATCGTACTAAGAATAGATATACTCTGGTAATGATGAGAGAAGTCTGGTTCTAAGCCGATGTGTGACATCGGGGATGCCGTGTTATAAGGAACCTGGGTTGCTGCCAAGAGTGTACTGATAGTGGGATAATAGCCAGCGTGTGATTTAAGATCACAGGACTGCGACCTGGGTGGTGCTCTAGATAGTGGCAATTTTGCTGCCATATTTTGGGAAAGCATGTATGATCCTCTCCAGTTAGGATGAAGACCGTCCCTTTTATAAAGGCCAGGCCGTTCCCAAAAGAGGTCCCAATTGTTCACGAAGGCCATGCTTTTAGATGCACACCAAGTCTCTAGCCAGTGGTTGAAAGAGAGCAGCCTACTGTAGGTTACATCTCCTCTAAAGAGAATTGGCAAGGGACCAGACACAATTAAGTTCTGACATTTTGTTACAGCTTTTGAACACAAAGAGATGAAGTTCCTCTTTAATACCTCGGATTGTTGGGACTTTATATCGTTAGTTCCAGTGTGAACAACCAAGGTAGGAACTTCATTGCTGGAGTAAGAATCCAATCGTGCCTCGATGTCAGAGACTCTGGCCCCGGGGAGGCATTTCACAGAAACCGCTAGTTTAGGACGGCTAGGAATGCTAACATTGCTAACAATCGAGTCGCCAATTATGAGCACCTTCTCTGCTTCAGCAGGCACGCTGCCGAGAGCAGAGTACCTATTCGTCAGCCGAAATGATGACTGGTGTGCAGGAGGGCCATTCTTTGAGCTCCTGGACCCCCGTTTGATGGTCACCCAGCGATCCCTTGGACATGCCACTGATTCTGGCTCCGAACCTGCTACAGTTAGGCTAGGAGGGTCTATAGCCGAATCCAAATCGGCCGACGGCTCCAAGTGAGCCGGAACTAGACGTCCCTCGGTCTGACTACACTGTAAAAAATCACTAATGTGCCCCTCCAGAACACGAATCCTGTCCTCCCACTGTGTTACAGTTACACATTTCCTACATGTATAAGAATCTTCATAGTTGGACAGTCTACGCTGCACATGCCACACGACAAACACAGCACAAAAAAGGGCGCCATAGTAACACTTACGTAAAATGTGGAACTTTTATCAGGAAAGGCCGCGAAGTTCACTGCTTGTTCGCTGCTTGTTCTGTCTTGGTCTCTTTCCCACAATGCACTAATACATAAATATTAAATTAAATAATAAATAATAAATTATTACTAATAATTACTATATATATATATATATATATATATATATCGCCCTGTGGGAGCTGGGATGGACTCCAGCACCCCCCGCGACCCTAATCAGGACAAGCGGCCCAGAAAATGACTGACATACTATATATATATATTTATATATCTGTATATGGATATCTTTATATATTTGTATATATTTTTTATATTTTTTATTTTTTGTATTTGTTTTTTATATATTCTCTCTTTCTTTCTGTTCTTTCTTGTCAAAGAGCCCTGTAATACCTGAATTTCCCATTCGTGGGATAATAAAGGATTATTCTATTCTGTTCTATTCTATTCTATTCTATTCTAAAGTGGCCACTAAGGAAGAACAGCTAAATCGGACCAGGGCAGAGCTGAAGCAGGAGCAGGACAACAGGGCCGGTCTGCAGGCTGAACTGTAAAAAGCCTGGAGAGAGGCCAGCAACAGCATGTCAGAGGTATTGAAGCCTTAATTGAAGTTCTGGTGTTCTGAAGTGAAGATTTTGAAATCTCAAATTGAGCAATAGACCCCAGTGCAAGCTGGAACCCTGGTGGATAACTCCAAAGTGGAGCAGCGGAGGAACAGTCTGACTTAGAAGGAGAAGCAGGTAAGGACTCTAGAGGCTGAGCAGCCATTTAAGAACTCTGTGAAAGGTGCTCAGAGTCCAAGCGCGCTCCTTTTCTGGATTATTCACCAGTCTCAGAGATCAGAGTTTCTGAGACTGCTCAGAGTCAGAAGCATTCTGAGGAAAGAGAGCACATGACACACCATGAAAACTGCAGTCAGTGTGACAATGGCAACAATTCTTATATACTCATTTCTAATCCTGTCCATCCTTGTCACACCCAACAAAAATCTCAGCATTTTTAACTCTGACACCTCCAGTTCTGCCTCCTGTCTTTTCCTCAGTGCCACCATCTCCAAGCCATACAACATAGCTGGTCTCACTACTGTCCTGTAAACCTTCCCTTTCACTCTTGCTGGTAACCTTTTGTCACAAATTACTCCAGCCACTCTTCTCCATCCATTCCAACCTGCCTGCAGTCTCTTCTTCACCTTTCTTCCACACTACTCTCTTCATCCTGACCACTCCCCTTTCCTCCCTTTCATTCACAATCATATACTCTGTCTTTGACCTACTCACTTTCATTCCTCTACTGTCTAGAGCATATCTCCATTTCTCCAGGTTCTCCTCAAGCTGCTGCCTACTCTCACTGCAGATCACATTATCATCAGCAAACATCATCGTCCACGTAGAGACTCCTGTCTAACCACGTCTATCAACCTGTCCATTACTATTGCATACAAGAATGGGCTTAGTGCTGATTCTTGATATAATCCAACCTCTTTAAATGCACCCATCACTCCCACTCCAGATCTCACCACTGCCACACTGCCCTCATACATATCCTGTACTCTCAAATACAGTACTGTGCAAAAGTTTTAGGCAGGTATGAAAAAATGCTGTAAACAAAGAATGCTTTCAGAAATATAAATAATGATTGTTTATTTTTATCAATTTACAAAATGCAAAGTGAGCGAACAAAAGAAAAATCTAAATCAAATCAATATTTGGTGTTACTACCGTTTGCCTTCAAACCAGCATCAGTTCTTATAGGCACACTTGCACAAAGTCAGGGATTTTGTAGGATTAGAGTCGGTGTATGATCAACCAGTTTTACCAAACAGGTGCTGATGATCATCAATGTCACACGGAGGTTGAAACACAGTCATGTTTGGAACAACCTACCAGCCGAGTTCCTTCAAAAACTGTGTGCAAGTGTACCTAGAAGAATTGATGCTATTTTGAAGGCAAAGGGTGGTCACATCAAATATTGACTTAATTTAGATTTCTCTTTTGTTCATTCACTGCATTTTGTTGATTGATGTAAATAACACTTCCATTTGTGAAAGCATTCTTTGTTTACAGCATTTTTTCACACCTGCCTAAAACTTTTGCACAGTACTGTACATCTCTTCCACTCCTGACTTCCTCATACAAAACCACAACTCTTCTCTAGGCACTCTGTCATATGCTTTCTCCAAGTCCATAAAAGGCGCAACTCCTTCTGACCTTCTCTGTACTTCTCCATCAACACCCTCAGAGCAAACATTGCATCTGTGGTGCTCTTTCTCAGCATGAAACCATACTGTTGTTCACTAATTCTCACCTCTTTTCTTAGTCTAGCTTCCACTACTCTTTCCCATAACTTAATGCTGTGGCTGATCAACTTTATCCCTCTACTGTTATTACAGCTCAGTGCATCACCCTTATTATTAAAGTGAAAGTGACAACCGTTGTCATTGCAAGGTCACAGCACAGCACACAGTGAACCACAACGAAATTGGACCTCTGCATTTAACCCATGCACACAAACACCGTGCAGCAGTGGGCAGCTATTGAAAGTGCCTGGGGAGCAGTGACGGGGACGGTACCTTGCTCAAGGGTACCTCAGGGCAACCTTCCGGTGAATCAAACCCACAATCTTCCGATGCGCGGGCAACTCCATAACCACTAGGC
Organism: Hepsetus odoe; assembly: GCA_017165825.1. Taxonomy (NCBI): domain Eukaryota; kingdom Metazoa; phylum Chordata; class Actinopteri; order Characiformes; family Hepsetidae; genus Hepsetus; species Hepsetus odoe. The sequence goes on along the minus strand of CM029369.1, from coordinate 23,390,350 downwards.
CACCGCTGCCCAATTAAGATTGTGTTAAACAGTCTGGTCAAAAACTCAACTGTAATCTCCCATAAACACCTCCATGCTTCCACAGGTATGTCATTCGGACCAACAGTCTTTCCATTCTTCATCCTCTTTATCGCTGCCCGCTTGCTTCATGCTCACTTAGATCACAAGGTACTGGTTTTCAAAAAGTTTCCAGAATTTTGAAAACAACAGCAGGGGAAAGAGCATTTTCATTCAAAGCCCCCCATCTCTGGAACAGTCTTCCAGCTACTGTCCGGGACGCTTTCAGTATTTAGGTCCAAAGTAAAGACTTACTTGTTTAGTCAGGCTATTAGTAATTAATTCTCCTGTTAGTTAAGAGGTGCAGATCCAGGGGTTCACAGATTCAGAGAAATACTGTAAACCTGGATTTTGGTGCTGTTGGCCCACCACTCTCATGCTCATAAACTCACACTCAAAAAAACTCAGGGAAAGCCAAGGCCTTTTATTTCCGGTATTGACCAAAGGAGGATGGGTTCCCCTTTTGGGTCTTGGTTTCTCCCAAGGTTTCTTCCTCATGTTTGGGGAGTTTTTCCTTGTCTCTGTTGCCCTCAGCTTAACCAGTTGGGGCTTGGACCTGGATTCTGTAAAGCTGCTTTATGACAACAACAGCTGTAAAAAGCGCTATATAAATAAAGTTGACTTGACTTGATTATTTTATTTATTTTTATTTATCTTATTTGCTGAGCTTCCTGGTTTACTATCCTCACATCATCCAATCTTCTTCTCTCTCTCTCATTTTCTTCATTCCTCAGCTCCTCAAAGTACTCCTTCCATCTGCTCAACATGCTCTATTCACCTGTGAGTACGTTTCCATGTGCATCCTTTATCGCCTTAACCTGCTGCACATCTTGCCCAGCTCTGTCTCTCTGTCTAGCCAATTGCTATAGGTCCTTTTCTCCCTCTTTACTGTCCAAACCCTCATAAAATTCACCCAAACACCTTATCTTTAGCCTTCACCATTTCTTTCTTCACCCTGCGGTTCATCCGCTTGTTCTCCTGTCTATGTTCTTTATCTCTCTGATTGTCCCACTTCTTCTTTGCTTCCCTCTTCTGTATGCATTCCTGGACTTCTCGGTTCCACCACCAGGTTTCCTTATCCTTCATTTTTCTTCCAGATGTCACACCAAGTACATTTCTAGCTGTCTGCCTTACCACTTCAGCAATCCAGTAGCTCTTCAGCATGTCCCATTGCCCGTGTTAACTGTGCCTGAATTCCACCTTGCAGTACTCCTTCAGCTTCCACCTTGACTCTGCCCTCACTTTCCTCCTCTTCTTGACCTCCAAGGTCATCCTACAGACCACCATTCTATGCTGTTTAGTTACACTCTCCCCTGTCACTACTTTACAGTCTCCAATCTTTTTCAGACTGACCCTCCTGCAAAGGATATAATCTACCTGTGTGCATCTTCCTCCACTCTTATATGTCACCCTGTGCTCCTCCCTCTTCTTAAAATAGGTATTAACTACAGGCATTTAAATCCTTTTCGCAAAATCTACAACCATCTGACCTTCAGCATTCCTCTCCTTGATACCATACCTACCCAAATACCCTGTTCAAATAGGATATAAAAAGGACATTGTGAAACTAAATAACTTTCCTCCAGGACACATAGTGATGGATTGTAGCTTGATTTTACTCATTTATTTCTTTTATTTTATTCGTATATTTTCCTCTGTAACTGCATCTTTATTTTTCACTGTTCTCTTCTAAGTAACGCTTTCTTTGCCCGTCAAAAACACCCAAACAAGGTCATAGTCTTAGATTAGTTGTCTCCACCGGACGCCTTGGAGCACCCGTGGGACAGATAAAAAGGCACACTCTGAACTGTGCAAGTTGGAGAGAGAAAGGATTCCGCATGGAGAGGAACACTGACCGGCCTTTTGAACATCTTGTAAGAACTTAGTTACTTTTCTGTTAATAAACTTTGCTATAGCTTAAAAACCTCTTCACCTCATCACTGACTCCTCGAACCTCGGTTCTCAATCGGAGAATCCAACAGTTGGCGTCACGACGGACAGGATTGACTTGAGGAACAGACGGGAAAAGCAATTGGAAGGCAACACGGTTGACCAAGAGTCAGGAACAGAAGTGCTGACACTTTGACAGAGGTAAGGCCTCCTACTGTTTTAATCTGCTGCTGAGTTGAGGATAACTGCTGTGTGTAAAAAGTGAACTCCCTCCTCTTCAAGATCAACCTGGAAAAAAGTCTGTGGTGAAGATTTAAGCAATCTTGTAATAAGTTCCGGCTTTAACATTGTAACGGTGGCGGGGTACCGGAAGGACGCCAGTGCGGAGCCAGGAGTTCGGAACTTAGTTTTATTATTCACAAGCACACAAACAAGAAGCAAGGACTGCAGTTCTAAGCAGAAACCAAGAACGGAGGAACTGCAGTCTAAACCAAGTTGCCAGATTACAACATACAAAAACCAAAACCACCATTGCCTGTAGGCTTAGCATAACTAATGAGCGGCGCTCTGTTCTGACTCATCGAGGCTTAAATAGTCAGCCACAATGAGGCACACCTGTGCCTTCTTAAGCTCAGGTGTGCTCAGTCAGAACAGAGCGCCCTCTAGCGTGCCTAAAACACCTCATTTGACAAACACCTCATACGTGATAGAGAGCGCCCTCTAGTGTGCCCAAAACACCTCACACGTGACAGAGAGCGCCCTCTAGCGTGCCCAAAACACCCCACATGTGACAGAACCCCCCCCCCAAAAAGCGCGGCTCCCGAAGTGCCAAAACATAGCCGAACCTCTGGGGGGTGGTCAAGAACAACAAAAATCTTACAAAAACAAAGTCCCTTGTTGGGACATACGGTCAGGTCCACAAAAAACACAAAAAGGACCTCCGACCAGCCATGTCAGGCAGCTGGTGGTGGTGAGGGGAATCCTAAAGTTTCAGTCCATATTCTGACAACCAAGTCCCCTTGGTACTTGTGTTTAGCCGTACATTCTTTTGGTGTCTCTCTGCTGTTCCGTGTTTCCTCCCTCACTTGTCTCGCTGACTCTGTAGTGGGAACCCTGGAGGACTCGTATGATTGGTTCAAGAGCCTTGTCTGGTCATCACCTGAAAAAGAGCTACATACAAGAGATTCCCTGTGGTTGGAAGGGGAAGAGCTCGTTACCCCGTGTGTGCGCCGCTTCCGGTCTCCGTCCCTCTCGCTTTCAATGACTTTCATTTCATAATCCAAGGCGGGGAGTTTTTCGTCTCTTTCATACCAAGGTTGTACAGGCCACAAGTTCTGAGGAGACTGATCACGGGGACGTGTTATGGGCACGTGTTGGGAAGCAGTGCAACCTGCAGGGCGTGTTCCTGTTCTGGAACTTTCAGGTGCTGATTGGAGCCTGGTTGTAGTGTTGTGCCAACTGGGACGATGTTCACGCGGGCATGTAGCAGGAGGTTTGGGGGAAGAACAGCTGGTGCAAAGACTCTTTTGGGGGCACTGATAGCAATAAAGGAAAGGTATCCTTCCACTGCTGCAGTGAACGCTGTTGCTCTCCTCGGGCACTGCTGGCTTCTGGGAGGCCGGGGTGACTGTGTGCTTTTATCTCTGAGCGGCATGGTAACTTGTGCTTTGTTTGTACTGACCTTACCCTTGGCAACCTGGGTTGTAGGATTGTCGTCACCATCAGTAGCTTCCACAAAGCCTCTGGAGCACTCCTCTTCTGGATCATTCTCTGAAAGGCTAAGGTCAAGGGAATTGAGTACCTCTGAGGAACTAGACTCAATTTCTGCGACTTTACTTACGGAATGCACTGAAACAAGGGAAGAGATCCATGAAGGGCAGTTTGTTCCAGAGATGATGCCTGAGGTAATAGATGGACGTGGTTGATGATGAACCAGACTGGGAGTCAGACTTCTTGATTTGGTTGTCTGGCTCTGTAACTTTGACTGGGCGGAGGGAACATATACAGTTTCAGCAATATGTACGGGTATGTTCAGAACAGGTTCACTAAGAAGTCCCTGCCGAATAGGCCGATTGGCTCTCAGCAGAGAGCAGGGGATTCTGAATAATCTTAGCTTTCCTCCTTGATACAGGGAATGGGGAGAGGACATAATCCCGAAGCTTAATTTCTGGGTCCTCTCTGTTGTGATGCACGGTTATATTCTTACCTGAAGTAACTGTGGACAGGATCTCCACCAGAGGCTTTCTCTGCCAGTGTTCCAAAGCAGAAATCAATGCGGGTGATTTCAGAAGAGACCTAACCGTTATGGGTACCTCGGTCAAGGAGCTGGCGGTAGGGAAACGCCTTGTCCTCCCTGACTCATCCTGGGGGTCCCGTGAGGAATGGTCCGACTTACTGGAAAGCCTTGGCCTGAAAGGGTCTGAAAGAGAGCTAAACACAGATGAATCTTTGTGGTTCATAGAAGAGTCCCTCTTGGCCCTGTGACACTCTGCTCCATGTACCTGCAGGGTGAGTCTCACGGAGTCCAGGTTCTCATAACCACAGAGCATTCTTAGTTTCTTGTCCAAAATCAAACGTATAAAACTGTGGATTACCTGCCCTCTTTGACCGTACTCTCTGGGTGGGTCCTGCGGATCAGTGGGTTTTCTGGTTTCCCTCCTGGCTTTTTCCAGCTCTGTCTGCAGAGCGGCATTGTTGCCTTGCACCTGCTTCAGCTCCTGCATGAGTCCACTGACCTCTACTCGAAGCTTACCATGGGCTTGAGCAAAAACCTCTCTCTCCCTTTCCATAGCTGCAAGGTCACTCTGGCAAAGAGACAAGAGTCCTTTGGTCTCCTCAAGCTGAGAACGCAGAGTGGTGAGCTCCTCCTCGTGTTTCAGTCTTTCATGGGTGGTTGAGCTGGTTATCTGCAGAACAGAGGTCTTGTTTTCTGCCAGCTGTTGGTTGAGCCTCGTCAGCAATTCCCTCTGTTGTTTGATCTGATCATCTCATAGGTGAATGTCTGCGAGAAGTGCACTGTGCTTCCAGTTGGCCTGCCTGAGTCTGTCTGACTCAGCCCTGAAGTCCTCCTGGGTGTTCCGTGTACAGATTACTTGATCCCTGGTGAGGAGCTCAGCCTCCATTTCCTGGAGCTGCTCAACTAAAACGTTTTTGTTCTGTCTCTCTGCGCCCAGAACAGACAGCCAGACCTTCTGAGATTCCTGTAGTTCATGTTCTAATTTCTGAATTTTCGAGGTTAATTCTCTTACCTGAAATGGTTCCTCTGTTGCCCTCTGCTCAGCAGACGGGTTAGAGGAGCTGGGGTTGTGTATTGTGCCAGGTGCGGGCCTCTTGCCCTTTTTTCTTTCTTTCCACGGCGTATCCGCCATTTTTTTCGCCGCATTTCACATAGGGCGGGGTCTCCGTGGACAGACCGCTGTGTTTGTTGCACAGTGCTGTCTCCACGGACGGACCGCCGTGTTTGCTGCACGGTGCTGTCTCCGCAGACGGGGCGCTGTGAGTGGCGAAGGAGGCGGGTTCCACCAACTTCCGCCATTGCAGTTGGTGGAGAGCAGGAGCCGGTAAAGAAAGGGGCGCGAACGAAGCCTCTTCCTCGAGGAATCGCCCCAATGACATTACCTTTAAAACGGCCCGTACCGCCCTCTCCGCTCGACCACACTCCTTCAGCTGTTTGCCGAATGTTCCTGTTCCTGAGTCACCGCCACTGAGCTCTCGCGGCACCTGGACCTGCTGGATCGCTCAATCCAGCTCGCTCCCTCGCTGGATTGAGCGATCCAGCAGGTCCAGGCACCGCGAGAGCTCAGTGGCGGTGACTCTCTGCATTTCACCGCTCCGCTCGCAACGCCCCTGCTGCCACAGGGGCAGCCCTGCTCGGAGGTCCTCAATCTGGGCTCCCAGTGCTTGCTCTAGGTCCTCCAGCCACTCCTCACGGCTCCTGGCGTCCTGGTTTTGGCGGCTCATTTCTGTAACGTGGCGGGGTACCGGAAGGACGCCAGTGCGGAGCCAGGAGTTCGGAACTTAGTTTTATTATTCACAAGCACACAAACAAGAAGCAAGAACTGCAGTTCTAAGCAGAAACCAAGAACGGAGGAACTGCAGTCTAAACCAAGTTGCCAGATTACAACATACAAAAACCAAAACCACCATTGCCTGTAGGCTTAGCCTAACTAATGAGCTGCGCTCTGTTCTGACTCATCGAGGCTTAAATAGTCAGCCCCAATGAGGCACACCTGTGCCTCATCGGGGCTTAAATAGTTAGCCCCAATGAGGCACACCTGTGCCTTCTTAAGCTCAGGTGTGCTCAGTCAGAACAGAGCACCCTCTAGCGTGGAACAGGTCTCTTCTGAAATCACCCGCATTGATTTCTGCTTTGGAACACTGGCAGAGAAAGCCTCTGGTGGAGATCCTGTCCACAGATACTTCAGGTAAGAATATAAACGTATATCACAACAGAAAAGACCCAGAAATTAAGCTTTGGGATTATGTCCTCTCCACATTCCCCATATCAAGGAGGAAAGCTAAGATTATTCAGAATCCCCTGCTCTCCGCTGAAACCTATCGGCCTATTCGGCAAGGGCTTCTTAGTGAACCTGTTCTGAACATACCCGTACATATTGCTGAAACTGTATATGTTCCCTCCGCCCAGTCAAAGTTACAGAACCAGACAACCACATCGAGAAATCTGACTCCCAGTCTGGTTCATCATCAACCATATCCATCTATTACCTCAGGCATCATCTCTGGAACAAACTGCCCTTCATGGATCTCTTCCCTTGTTTCAGTGCATTCTGTAAGTAAAGTCGCAGAAATTGAGTCTAGTTCCTCAGAGGCACTCAATTCCCTTGACCTTAGACTTTCAGAGAATGATCCAGAGGAGGAGTGCTCCAGAGGCTTTGTGGAAGCTACTGATGGTGACAATCCAACAGCCCAACTTGACGTGCCTGTGGGGGATCCACAGATATCAGAGGCTCCGGAATTAGTCAAACCCCCTCTTCCTCTCAGAAGAGAGGAGCAACCCAGGTTGCCAAGGGTAAGGTCAGTACAAACAAAGCACGAGTTACCATGCCTCTCAGAGATAGAAGCACACAGTTACCCCGGCCTCCCAGAAGCCAGCAGTGCCAGAGGAGAGCAACAGCGTTCACTGCAGCAGTGGAGAAATACCTTTCCATTATTTCTGTCAGTGCCCCCAAAGGAGCCCGCGTGAACATCATCCCAGTTGGCACAACACTACAACCAGGCTCCAATCAGCACCTGAAAGTTCCAGAGCAGGAACACGCCTTGCAGGTTGCACTGCTTCCCAACACCGTGCCCATAACACATCCCCGCGATCAGTCTCCTCAGAACTTGTGGCCTGTACAACCTTGGTATGAAAGAGACGAAAAACTCCCCGCCTTGGATTATGAAACGAAAGTCATTGAAAGCGAGAGGGACGGAGACCGGAAGCGGTGCACACACAGGGTAACGAACTCTTCCCCTTCTAACCACAGGGAATCTCTTGTATGTAGCTCTTTTTCAGGTGATGACCAGACAAGGCTCTTGAACCAATCATACGAGTCCTCCAGAGTTCCCACTACAGAGTCAGCGAGACAAGTGAGGGAGGAAACACGGAACAGCAGAGAGACACCGAAAGAATGTACGGCTAAACACAAGTACCAAGGGGACTTGGTTATCAGAATATGGACTGAAACTCTAGGATTCCCATCACCACCGCCAGCTGCCTGGACATGGCTGGTCAGAGGTCCTTTTGTATTTTTTGTGGACCTGACCATATGTCCCAACAAGGGACTTTTGTTTTTGTAAAATTTTTTGTTTTTCTTGACCTCCCCCCAGAGGTTCGGCTATGTTTTGGCACTTCGGGAGCCGCGCCTTTTGGGGGGGGGTTCTGTCACATGTGAGGTGTTTTGGGCACGCTAGAGGGCGCTCTCTGTAATGTATGAAATGTTTTGGGCATGCTAGAGGGCGCTCTCTATCACGTATGAGGTGTTTGTCACATGAGGTGTTTTGGGTACGCTAGCGGGCGCTCTGTTCTGACTGAGCACACCTGAGCTCATGAAGGCACAGGTGTGCATCGTTGGGGCGGACTATTTAAGCCCCGATGAGACAGAACAGAGCGCGGCTCATTAGTTAGGCTAAGCCTACATGCAGTGGTGGTTCTGGCTTTTGTAACTTGGTATCTTGATTATAGACTGCAGTTCCTTGGCACTTGGGTTTTGATTAGAACTGCAGTCCTTGCTTCTTGTTTTTTGCAACTGTGAATAATAAAACTAAGTTCCGAACTCCTGGCTCCGCACTGGCGTCCTTCCGGCACCCTGCCGCCGTTACAGTAACAGTTCTTCCACAAGTTCTCCATTTTTCACTGGAGTTCCTGCTGCTGTTAGAAACCCTCTTTGTTTCCACAGTAGTCCAAAATTGTGGACAACACCAAAAGCATATCTTGAATCTGTGTAGATGTTTGCTGTTTGATTTTCAGTCAGTTTGCAGGCTTCAATGAGAGCTTTTAATTCTGCTTGTTGAGCGGATGTCCCTTTTGACATGCTTCCGCTGGTCAGAACATCTGTTTCTGTTGTCACTGCCCATCCTGCAGTTCTCAATCCATTTTGGACCATCGAGGAACCGTCGGTGTACAGCAGCAGATCGGGATTCTGCAAAGGCACCTCTTTGGTGCTCGCCACTTCCTCCGTTGTCGTAATTATTTGGTCATCGATTTCTGTGTCTGTTGGGAGTAGGGTCGCAGGGTTGGACAGACTTGCTTTTTCAATGACAATATTGGATGATTCCAAAATGGTGGACCATTTCGCCCATCGAGCAGCTGTGACTTGTGATGCTCGACTCAAGGTTAGCAGAGTATGGACAGCATGTGGACATTTGACCACCAGTGTCTGGTCTAACACCAGGCTGGAAACTGTGTTAACAGCCAAATTTGTTGCTTGAACTGCTCGAAGACACGGACCCCATCCAAGGGCCACGTTGTCCAGTTTCGCTGAGTAGTATCCAACAGGTCTCTGCAAACCGCCATGATTTTGGAAAAGCACTGCTGTCATGTATCCATCTCTTTCATGGACATTCAGTGTGAAAGGCTGTCCTGTGTCTAGAATTCCCAGAGCAGGTGCTATACAGAACGCCTTTTTCAGACTCTGGAAAGCTTGGATTTGTTTTTGGTTCAACTCGATTGGATCTGTTGGACCTTCCATCCTTTTAGCAGATCGGTCAAAGGTTGTGCGATTTCTGTGTACGAATCAACCCATGCTCGGTTGTAGTTGCACAATCCCAAGAAAGAGCGAAATTCCTTAATTGTTTTCAGCTCTTTTGCTGTCTTGATTGCTTGTGTTTGATCTTGAGTGATTTCTCGTTTTCCCTGTGAAATCTTCTGTCCAAGATAGACAACTTCAGCTTGCATGATTTGAGCTTTGTGTCCTTTTTCATGTAGAAGATACAAGATATGCAAAATATCTTGCTCATGTTGATCTTCTTCCTCTGAAGCAATCAGGTTGTCATCAATGTATTGAATGACTGTTGATTCCATTTCATGTCTTTCTCTGACGGGAGCAAGGTGGGCAGGAACATGATCAGTGTCACTCTTGCTTTCACTCTCACTTTCATTCACTCTGTGGTTTTCTGCATGTTTTTCCTTCACAGAGGGTTTTTCACACGAAGTGTGTTTTAGTGGCGCATTGTTGGATGATGCACTAGTTGAGGAGCCCCTTTTCTCACTCTCATCTCTTCCTGTGACTTTCCCTTCCTCCAACGAACCCCGCTGTTCCTTCTCCAATGCCTCCAATGCATTGAGATCAGGATACAGTTTGTTTGCTGATAGAGGCTGAGCTGCTCCCAGAGGGATGAGGGAGGGGTAAGCAGGCATCACAGACATTAACTCATAGGGAGGGTCAAAAGTAGGGCCCCCATGCATCGGGACACCTCCATCATTGAGAGGGATAGAAGAAGATGCTCCGCCCCCCTGGGGTCGTTCCTGCACACCAGGCATTTGCTCCGTTTGCACCCGATAGCAATGCATCTCTTTCCACTCTTACTCTTTTCAACTCCTGCATCCTTTTTCAGAACCTCAGCGTTCTGTAGTTGGACCTCAGCGTCCTTTCTCAGAACCTCGGCGTTCTTTAGTTGGACCTCAGCGTCCTTTCTCTGAATCTCTTCAACCATAGCAGTTAATCTTGACTGAATGGCCTTTGACTCTCTATCAGCTTCAGTTTTTCACATCATCTCACTCCTGCGTCTGAGCTGGCCCAGCACAACAAGTGTCCATTTCAACTTTTTCTCACTCTTCTTCATAAGCTGAGTTTTACCCCAAGCCTTACGAATCACATCCAAAGACCAGATACCTCTGACATCAGCATTAACCGCATACTTTTCCACAATTTTCTGTTCAATCTCTTTCAGGTTCAACGAGCCTTTTATATACATGTTGAGACTACTGATCATGTGATCCTCATCAACGTCCGTCACCACATCAGTATTTGTTGATTTTTTCTTTCCCCACATTATGACAATTTCACAAATTTCTCAATTTCTGCGCAATTTTATGTTACTGGAAATTTCCCGTTACTTCAATTCAATTCAATTTATTCTTATATAGCGCCTTTTACAACACAGTTGCCCCAAGGCACTTTACAATGGTGGTGGATGGTGGAACAGGTTACAGTGATAGATGTTTGTCACATGTGGGGTGTTGAGCAGGTGGAGCATGGTGGAGAGCAGGAGCCGGTAAAGAAAGGGGCGCGAACGAAGCCTCTTCCTCAAGGGGCCGCCCCTTTTTTCTTTGTTTTCGCTGGGTTTTCGCCATCTTCTGACCGTGTTTCACATAGGGCGGGGTCTCCGCGGACGGACTGCTGTGATTGGTGCACAGCGCTGTCTCCGCGGAGGGACCGCTGTGATCGGTGAAGGAGGCAGGTTCCGCCGATACCCAACGTTGTGGTTGGTGGAGAGCAGGAGCCGGTAAAGAAAGGGGCGCAAACGAAGCCTCTTCCTCGAGGGATTGCCCCAATAACATTACCTCTACCACGGCTTGTACTCTCCGTTCGGCCGTACTCCTCCAGCCGTTCTAGGAACTCCAGCAAGGGAGCGAGCTGGATTGAGTGACTCAGCAGGTCCAGGCGTCGCGAAAACTCAATGGCGGTGACCCTCTGTACTTCACCGCTCGGCTCGCAACGCCCCGGCTGCCACAGCGGCAGCAGTGCTCGGAGGTCCTCAATCTGGGCTCCCAGAGCTCGCTCTTGCTCCTCCAGCCTCTCCTCAAAGCTCCTGAGGTCCCGGTCTTGGCGGCTCATTTCTGTAACGGTGGCAGGGTGCCGGAAGGACACCAGTGCGGAGCCAGGAGTTTGGAACTTAGTTTTATTATTCACAGTTGCAAAAAACAAGAAGCAAGGACTGCAGTTCTAATCAAAACCCAAGTGCCAAGGAACTGCAGTCTATAATCAAGATACCAAGTTACAAAAGCCAGAACCACCACTGCATGTAGGCTTAGCCTAACTAATGAGCCGCGCTCTGTTCTGACTCATCGGGGCTTAAATAGTCAGCCCCAACGATGCACACCTGTGCCTTCATGAGCTCAGGTGTGCTCAGTCAGAACAGAGCGCCCTCTAGCGTACCCAAAACACCTCATGTGACAAACACCTCATACGTGATAGAGAGTGCCCTCTAGCGTGCCCAAAACACTTCATACGTGACAGAGAGCGCCCTCTAGCGTGCCCAAAACACCTCACATGTGACAGTTACACGAGGTTCAACTCCCAAAAGAAGTGTTAATCATGAAGTGCAAAGCACACACCAAAACCGACGCAATGGAAAATAGAGGAAATGCTCTTGCTGATGAGGCTCAAGCAATATGAGGCCGAAGCAAGTGTCAGAGCACTCCACAAACACATGGAAGACATCAAAGACATGCAACACAACAGCCCAGCTGAAGAACGATGGACTTGGATGGAAAAGGGTGCAAAACTTCATCAAGACGATGTTTGGAGATTTGGAGATTCACAGAGAACAGTGGCTCCAGCGTCACTAGTTCCATATCTCACACAGCAAATCCATTCTGTTGGACACATTGGTCTTGAAAAAATGATTCATCGGTTCAGCCAACACTGGTGGAGTCCTCAGTTTCGTGCTCAGGCACAAGAAGTTGTTGGTCAATGCATGACCTGTCAGAAAAACAACACAGGACCCGTAACTCCAATCCTGACACTGACGGTTCCTGCACCGCAGGGACCATTTCTGCATCTGCAAGTTGATTACATCACCTTACCAATAAGTCATGGATATTCAGATGCGTTGGTCATTGTGGACAAGTTTTCAAGATGGGTGGAAGCATCACCATGCCGAAAAGCAACGGCTGCCCACACAGCGAAAACCTTGGTGAAGGATTTCATACCAAGATGGGGCCTAGGGTTAGGGTTAGGGTTAGGGTTAGGGTTAACTAAACCAGATACACCCATAAAGTTAGCATACACACCCAAGGGGAATCTATGTTGGTGTATTAATGGTTCTGGGCCTTATTTAGGTACTAGTGTACGTCATTTGGCCATCACACCTGATGTACCGTCTGTCATAGTACGACTGAATCATCATTCTGTACAATTTATCTTGATTTTCAAAACTGCATATTTTTCAGATGACGCTCCCACAGTGAACGGGACCGTGTACGTTTGTGGTAACACAGCTTACAGTTATCTGCCTGTACATTGGTCAGGTACATGTTATGCGGCTTACGTCATACCAGCCTTGAGACACACTACTCCATCCATCCATTTTCTTCCGCTTATCCGAGGTCGGGTCGCGGGGGCAGCAGCTCCAGCAGGGATGCCCAGACTTCCCTCTCTCCGGCCACTTCTTCCAGCTCCTCCGGGCGGATCCCAAGACGTTCCCAGGCCAGCCGAGAGACATAGTCTCTCCAGCGTTTCCTGGGTCTTCCCCGGGATCTCTTTCCGGTGGGATGTGCCCGGAACACCTCACCAGGGAGGCGTCCAGGGGGCATCCTAATCAGATGCCTGAGCCACCTCATCTGACTCCTCTCGATGCGGAGGAGCAGCGGCTCTACTCTGAGCCCCTCCCGGATGGCTGAGCTTCTCACCCTATCTCTAAGGGAGAGCCCAGACACCCTGCGGAGGAAACTCATTTCAGCCGCTTGTATTCGCGATCTTGTTCTTTTGGTCACTACCCACAGCTCGTGACCATAGGTGAGGGTGGGAACGTAGATCGACTGGTAAATTGAGAGCTTTGCCTTCTGGCTCAGCTCCTTCTTCACCATGACGGACCGACGCAGAGCCCGCATCACTGCAGAAGCTGCCCCGATCCGCCTGTCGATCTCCCGCTCCATTTTACCCTCACTCGTGAACAAGATTCCGAGATACTTAAACTCCTCCACTTGGGGCAAGGTCTCACTCCCAATCCTGAGAGGGCATTCCACCCTTTTCCGACTGAGGACCATGGCCTCAGATTTAGAGGTGCTGGTTCTTATCCCAGCCGCTTCACACTCGGCTGCGAACCGATCCAGAGAGTGCTGAAGGTCACGGCATGATGAGGTCAACAGGACAACGTCATCTGCAAAAAGCAGAGACCCAATCCTGAGCCCACCAAACCGGACAGCCCTTAACAGGGAATCCGATATCCCATACTCCCGGAGTACCCCCCACAGGAGCCCCCGAGGGACAACGGTCGAATGCCTTCTCCAAGTCCACAAAGCACATGTAAACTGGTTGGGCAAACTCCCATGCACCCTCCAGGACCCTGCTAAGGGTGGTAGAGCTGGTCCACTGTTCCGCGACCTGGACGAAAACCACATTGCTCCTCCTGGATCTGAGGTTCGACTATCCGACAGACCCTCCTTTCCAGGACCCCTGAATAGACTTTCCCCGGGAGGCTGAGAAGTGTGATCCCTCGATAATTGGAACACACCCTCCGGTCCCCTTTCTTAAAGAGGGGGACCACCACCCCGGTTTGCCAATCCAGAGGCACCATCCCCGATGTCCATGCGATGTTGCAGAGGCGTGTCAGCCATGACAGTCTTACAACATCCAGAGCCTTGAGGAACTCTGGGCAGATCTCATCCACTCCCGGAGCCTTGCCACCAAGGAGCTTTTTGACCACCTTGGCAACCTCGACCCCAGAGATGGAAGAGTCCACCTCTATGTCCCCAGGCTCTGCTTCCTCCTCGGAAGGCATGTTGGTGGAATTAAGGAGGTCTTCGAAGTACTCCCCCCACCGACCCACAACGTCCCGAGTCGAGGTCAGCAGCGTACCATCCCCACTATACACTGTGTTGACCGTGCACTGCTTTCCCCTCCTGAGACGCCGGATGGTGGACCAGAATTTCCTCAAAGCCGTCTGGAAGTCCTTCTCCATGGCCTCTCCAAACTCCTCCCATGCCCAAATTTTTGCCTCAGCAACCACCAGAGCCGCATTCCGCTTGGCCTGTCGGTACCTATCAGCTGCCTCCGGAGCCCCACTGGCCAAAAAGGCCCGGTAGGACTCCTTCTTCAGCTTGATGGCATCCCTCACTGCTGGTGTCCACCAGCGGGTTCTAGGGTTGCCACCGCGACAGGCACCGACCACCTCCCGGCCACAGCTCCGGTCAGCCGCCTTGACGCGGAGGAACATAGTCCATTCAGACTCAATGACCCCCACCTCCCCCGGGACGTGGTTAAAGCTTTGACGGAGGTGGGAGTTGAAGCTTGTCCTGACAGGGGACTCTGCCAGACGTTCCCAGCAGACCCTCACGATACGTTTGGGCCTACCAGGTCTGACCGGCATCCTCCCCCACCAACGAAGCCAACTCACCACCAGGTGATGGTCGGTTGACAGCTCCGCCCCTCTCTTTACCCGAGTGTCCAAGACATGGGGCCGCAAGTCCGATGACACGACCACAAAGTCGATCATTGAACTGCGGCCTAGGGTGTCCTGGTGCCAGGTGCACATGTGGACATCCTTATGCCTGAACATGGTGTTCGTTATGGACAATCCGTGACGAGCACAAAAGTCCAATAACAAAACACCGCTCTGGTTCAGATCGGGGGGGCCATTCCTCCCAATTACGCCCTTCCAGGTGTCACTGTCATTACCCACGTGAGCATTGAAGTCCCCCAGCAGAACGATGGAGTCACCAGGAGGGACGCTCTCTAGCACCCCCTCCAGAGACCCCAGAAAGGGTGGGTAGTCCAGAATGCTGTTTGGCGCATAAGCACAGACAACACTAAGGACCCGTCCCCCGACCCGAAGGCGGAGGGCCGCCACCCTCTCATCTACCGGGGTAAACCCCAATGTACTGGCCCTAAGCCGTGGGGCAATAAGTATGCCCACACCTGCTCTGCGCCTCTCACCGGTGGCAACTCCAGAGTGGAAAAGAGTCCAGCCCCTCTCAAGGAGACTGGTTCCAGAGTCCAAGCTGTGCGTCGAGGTGAGTCCAACTATATCTAGCTGGAACTGCTCAACCTCACGCACTAGCTCAGGCTCCTTCCCCACCAGAGAGGAGACATTCCACATCCCTAGAGCCAGCTTCTGCAGCCGAGGATCGGACCACCAAGGCCCCCATTTTCGGCCACCGCCCAGCTCACAACGCACCTGACCTCTTTGGCCCCTCCCACAGGTGGTGAGCCCATGGGAAGGGGGACCCACGTTGCCTCTTCGGGCTGAGCCCGGCCGGGCCCCATGGGTGAAGGCCCGACCACCAGGCGCTCGCCAGCGGGCCCCACCTCCAGGCCTGGCTCCAGAGGGAGGCCCCGGTAACCCACGTCCGGGCGAGGGAGAACGTCTTCCAAAGTTTTTATTCATCATAAGAGGTCCTCTGAACCGCTCTTTGTCTCTTCCCTCACCTAGGACCTGTTTGCCTTGGGTGCCCCTACCAGGGGCATAAAGCCCCGGACAACATAGCTCCCAGGATCATTAGGACACGCAAACCCCTCCACCACGATAAGGTGGCGGTTCAAGGAGGAGTACTCCTTGTGTCACTACTAAAAAAGTAAAAGTGACAACCCTTGTCATTGCGAGGTCACAGCACTGCATACCATGAACCACAACGAAATTGGACCTCTGCTTTTAACCCATGCACACAAACACTGTGCTGCTGCACAGTGTGTGCTGCTGCATAGTGGGCAGCTATTGAAAGCGTCCAGGGAGCAGTGACAGGGACGGTACCTTGCTCAGGGGTACCTCAGGGCAACCTACTTGTCAGGGAATCTAACCCACAATCTTCCGATGTGGGGCCAACTCCTTAACCACTAGGCCACCACTGCCGCAGTCTACTGTCTACTAAGTCTACTGATCCTAGACTTAATCATTTACACAAATGGGATTTATTTCATTCTCATGAACTTGTAGTACAACCTGCTAAAAGATTCTTTTCAGCTCTTTTTCTGGAATTATGGAATGACAGTGCTTTAGATCAAATTAATCATGAACTAATCAACATGAGACACATGACTCTCCCGAACAGGTTGGCTCTTGACCTCTTATTGCTGAAAAAGGTGGAACCTGTGCTGTTATTGGGGCTGAGTGCTCATTCATCCCATAATGTCTCAACTCTAATTTCAGAGATTAGAAAACAGGTCAAAGTTATGCACACCACCTCTACAGTGGAGCTCTTCGGATGGTTCACCAGCACGTTTGGGGTTCTGGCCGCCACTCATATTCTTCAAGGCTTTGTACTCATGTTCGGTTACGCTGATTCTCCTGATAATCAAGATTGTTTTATGTTTTGTTTCCAGGACGTGTAAGACTGTACATGTCAATGTAGTCTCTCTGTCTCCAGATGTGGAAATATTTGATCATTACCTGTAATGATACATGATGATGATGGTATGATTATGGTTCAATCATTAATCACAGTTTGATTTTGAATATTTAGCATGATGATCAGGGTCTTTGTTTTAATTCAAATTGATTTAATGTTGATTCAATGGGTTTACATAGAATCACAGGGGGGAGTGATGGATTGTAGCTTGATTTTACTCATTTATTTCTGTTATTTTATTCGTATATATTCCTCTGTAACTGCATCTTTATTTTTCACTGTTCTCTTCTAAGTAACACTTTCTTTGCCCGTCAAAAACACCCAAACAAGGTCATAGTCTTAGATTAGGTGTCTCCACCGGAGGCCTTGGAGCACCCGGGGGACAGATAAAAAGGCACACTCTGAACTGTGCAAGTTGGAGAGAGAAAGTATTCCACACGGAGAGGAACACTGACCGGCCTTTTGAACATCTTGTAAGAACTTCGTTACTTTTCTGTTAATAAACTTTGCTATAGCTTAAAAACCTCTTCGCCTCATCACTGACTCCTCGAACCTCGGTTCTCAATCGGAGAATCCAACAATAGGACAACATCAGACACAACATAAGACATAGGACACCATAAGTCACAAGTAACAACATAAGACAAGACAAGACAACAAGTGCAGACAACAGACAGCACAACAGACAGTACATTCATTCGTCAGAGGGCTGCAGTGTTATGGAACAAAGCAGCCCAGGTTGTTGGGCAATGTGACAAGTGTAACGGAGTAACAAAGTGTAACAGAGCAGCTTTATGAGTAAAGTGTGGATGTGCAATAAAAATAAATAGTTAATAGATAGATGGATGAGTAATAAGTGTGAGGATATTGTCAGTTTAAAAGTCTGATGGCCAGGGGGAAGAAGCTATTTCCCATCCTGGTGGTGGAGGCCCGTATGCTGCAGAACCTTTTCCCAGATGGCAGGAGGGAGAAGAGAGTTTGGGATGGGTGTGTGGGATCATCCACCATGCTGGTTGCTTTGCGGATGCAGCGAGTGGTGAAGATGTCCTGTACAGAGGGCAGAGAGACACTGATGATCTTCTGAGCTGTTCTCACTATTCGTTGTAGGGACTTGCGTTCTAAAATGTTGCAGTTCCCGTACCAGGCAGTAATGCAGCTTCTCAGGATGCGCTCGATGTAAAAGATGGTGAGAATGGAAGGTGGGAGAAGTAGAGACACTGCTGGGCTTTCTTTGTGATGGAGTTGGTGTTTAGGGTCCACGTGAGGTTGTCAGTTATGTGAACACCAAGAAACTTGGTGCTCTGGACCATCTCCACAGGTGAGGTGTAGATATTCAGTGGAGCGTGGTCCCGACGTTTTCTCCTGAAGTCAACAACCATCTCTTTAGTCTTGTTGACGTTCAGAGACAGAATGTTGTTCTACACCAGTCCGTCAGCTGTTTTATCTTCTCTCTGTACGCCACCTCATCTCCACCGCTGATCAGACAGCCCTGAGGGGCCCCTGTGCTCAGTGTGATGGTTTTGGAGATGCTGCTACTGATCCTGACTGACTGGGGTCTCCCAGTCAGGAAGTCCAGGATCCAGTTACAGAGGGAGGTGTTCAGGTGTTCAGGTTGACTCTCAGTAGAGATCTTCTCACCTTGGCCGTGGTCAGACAAAGAACCTGGTCGTTTGGAGGAGGGGTGGTCTTCCTCATTTCCATGTTGTTTGCTGCATCAAACCATGTGTATAAGCGGTTCAGCGCATCTGGGAGGGAGGAGTCACTGTGTCACTGTGATTAAAAACTGTAGAGAAATCCCTGGGCAGATAAAAAGGTCTGCACCTGACTATCAGGACCTCCAGCAGTGTTGAACAATGAGTCGATACTAGCACAGCGTACGTACACCATTGTGTGTTTATATAAACACACAGCCCCCCTCCACGACCCTTGCCTGACAGAAACACCGCTCTGTCCGGCAAGAGTCCATAAAAATCTGCACCAATCACCACTCTCTCTCCCCTGGATACACTTTCTATCATGTCATCTAGCTCACTCCAGAATTCTTCTTTCTCTTCTATCTCACAACCATCTTTTGGGGCATAAGCACACCTTCAACTTCCAACTTCAAACTCATTACTCTATCTGACACCTCCAAAACACTCTTCACATACTCTTTCTTCAGGATAACACCTACCTCATTCCTCCTTTCATCCACATCATGGTAAAACAATTTAAACCTCCTCCAATACACGTGGCCTTACTACCCTCCCATCTAGTCTCTTGCGCACCAAAAAATGTTAACCTTCCTTCTCTCCATCATATCAGCTAATTCTCTACCTTTACATGCTGCCAACATTTAAAGTTCCTACCTTCACTTCCACTCTCCTCCTCTTCTTTCTCTTCTCATACCTCCAGACATCCTTTCCTCCTCTTCTTTTTCTTCTCCTCTGGCCAACAGTGGCCCAATTTCCACCAGCACCCTGTAGGCTAACAGCACTGGTGGCAGTCATTGTTAACCTGGGCCTCGATCGATCCAGTTTGGAATTCTGTTTTGTGGTCTGCATACTGATTTAGCAAAAGTTCTACACTGGATGCCCTTCCTGACATAACCCTCCCCATTTATCCAGGCTTGAGACTGGCATGAAGAAATACACTGGCTTGTGCATCCCTAGTGGCTGGGCCTTAAAGCCATAGTCCGAAAAACCCCACCCTCTGAGGCAGGTGCCCTCAAACCAGAAGTCCTGATATCCATTATCACTGAGAGTAGCTTTGTACTGATCACACTGCAGTGTGTTCTGACTCTCCTCAGCCTCCCTCAGCTTCTGCAGAGTGTCCATTAGCTGTGCGTTAAGCTCAGGGTTCAGTTTCTTGGCTTGCTCCCATTGGCCATGTGAAAATGTCTTCTGGGCCTTCCGTGCCAATTCCTCCAACCAGTTATTCTGTTCTGTGTCCACTGCAATGTGAGCAAAAACAGTATGTAGGGTGCTTTTGATCTCCATTTGGAAAGAGTTCAGCTTGTGTTCAGCCTCACTCGGCACATTTAGAGCTTGAACAAGCCTCTCTTCATTCAGTCTCAGCAGCTGCCAGTGCCTCCACAGCAGCGTAGTTCTTCCCTCGTTACTCTTGGTCTTTGTCTGCTCTACTCCTTCTTAACTGTTGGAGTGCCTCCTCCAGGGAAATCAGACAAGCACCTTTCTCAGAGTTCCCAAACAACTGCTCTGCCTCTGCAATCTTTTCTGCAAGCTCCTGCTGCTCTCTTTCTTCCTGTAGTTGCTTCAGCTCTTCCAGCAGTGTCATCAGCTCTTTGTCTGCAAGACTGCCCTGCAGCAGCAGCACTGATCTCTGTGCCTTGTTCACATTGGCTTTTGTACTTTCTAACTGTTCTCATAGAGATACTACCAAACCCTCTCTCTCTGTAAGGTTCTTCATGAGTAACTGAATCTCTGCAGTGAGGGTATTTTCCTCCTCTTCCCTTTTCTGCTGCTCTGTTTTATTGCTGGGAGTGGATTCATGATGCACACTCTTTTCAACTTCCATCAGTTGCTTCAGCTTCGCCTCCAAAGACACTACCTGCTCCTCCTTCTCCATCAGACTGTTCCTTATCTGCGCCACTTCCAGATTATCCACCTGTGTTCCAGCCTGCACTAAAGCCTCCTGAGTGAGTTGGAGATTTCAAGGCCTCCACTTCTGAGAAACAGGCCTTAAATTATACTTCCATACCACTGATATGCTCCTGCAGCTCTTTGAGCATGCAAACTTCCCTCTGGACCTTTTGCAGTTCAACCTAAAGAGCGGCTCTGCTGACCTTCACCTGCTTCAGCTCTCCCCCAGTCTGGTTCAGCCGTTCTTCCACAGTGGCCACTTCAGTCTCCAACTTCTACTGCCTGGCTGAAATCCCTACTCCACTTTTGGAATGCAGATTGGTTCTCATGTTTGTCTATTTTCTTTAACCATTCCTTTCTGACAACAAATGAAGCATGAAGTTTCTTCTCCATGGCCTCTTTCTCTTTCATTAGTTTGCTGAAGTCATTTTTAAGCTCACGGTTGTCTTCAACCTGAGCCTTCTTTTCCACTTCCTTTGAATCTTCCTTTGAAGAGTCCTTTGGTCTTCTCTAGTTGAGAAAGCAGCTTGTTGATATGTTCCTTGTGTTTCATCCTTTTGTTTGTGGCAGAGGTGATCACCTGTGTGCACTAAGGCTTCTCTTTCTCTCAGCTGCTGGCTGAGTCCCATCAGTAAGCCTCTCTGCTGAGTGATCTGAATGTTCATGTGACTGATTTGTTTGTCTCTCTATCGAATTTCAGAGAGAAGTGTGTTGTTAGCCTTCACGTTAGCCTGTTTGAGATTTTCTGACTCTGTTATTAGTTTTTCTTGGTGACTGTTAATGCTTCCAGTTAACAAAATATTCTGTTCACCCCTTTCTTTACTCTCCTTTTAATGCTCTAGGCACCCAGCCTGGTTTTCCTCTAGTTCCCGACCAAGTTTAGCCAATTCCTCTCGAAGGGAACACACATCTCATCTTCAAGTGACACTACTTTCTGTCAGAACAGACATTTATTTTTGCTTTTCTTCCAGTTTCTTACACTCTGTTTCCCTATATTTCCCCAGGGCTTGCCTCAAATCAGCATTCTCAAATTCTTTGGCCTAAACTGTGGCTAAAATTTCCTCCAATTTGCTTCTACTTGCTAAAACATCTAATTCTTTCTCCTTAAACTTCTCAGAGCCCTACTGAATAGCCAGTGTAGGCAATTTTTCATTCAAGTCATCTAGATCCTGCTTCAGTGCATGCACTTTCTTTGGTGGTAAGTTCATTCTACATTCCTTGGAGCTGCTCAGCAAGAACGTTTTTGGCCTGCATTTCCTTATCCAGAAGGAACAGCCACTCCTGAAGAGTTTGTTTTCAATTCTCTGAACTTAATTATTTCATCTATGGCACTTACCTGGAGCTGGAGCTGCTCAGTCTCTGCCTTCTTCCTGGACTTTTTTTTTTCCAAAGGAGTCACAGGTTTGGCTTCCTTGTATTTTGGAGGAACTGCTGTCATTGTTGCTTCAGCAACCTTGGGAGAGGGTTCTTTAATGACTTTTGGTTCTTTAGTGACCTTAGGAACCAGTTCCTTGGACATTGCAGCAGATTCCTTAGCAACCTTGGCAGAGGGTTCTTTAGTGTTTAGCATCTGTCCTGACACGGGGGCTGGCATCACAGCTCCGCCTTCCGTGACGGGAGCGTCAGACGTTGTTGAAGCCCCACCTTCTGTGACATGAGTGGCATACTTTGTTGATGCCTGGCCTTACTACTTCTTTGCTCTTATATTTGTTTGTCAAGAACTGTATATGTAATTAAACGTACAATAATAGGATATTTGTACACCTAATATGTCTTATTTTGTCATATATATATATTTGGTAATACGAGTGTAATGGTGACTAAAGGGTGTTATTTCATGTCTATAAACTCTAATAATTTTTTATTAAAAGCGTATTTAGGTTGTTTCGGAGCAGGTTTTCTATGCTCTAAATACGAAAATATTTGATTCATAATAAAGAATCATAATAAAGAATTTTTTTTTTTTTTTTTTTTTTTTTAATGTTGGATTATGTTATGGAACATGTAAACCCAAAAAAGTGTAATAAAGTAAATCAAAACAGAATAACTTTACAGTGCCATCATATCTGTGCCATACCTGCAGACCTGTCATGTTTCAGGTCCTCTCTAGTTATCACATCATTCACACACACACACACACACACACACATCCTCTGAAATAGAGGAGAAACATTGAATTATTAAAACTAAAGGTGTCGAGAAATATTTTTGTTGCAATGACTTCGAAGAAACATTACTGGTTCCCAAGAACTGAACTTTTTCATATATGATACTTTAAAGAACTCAGATACTCAGTTGAAAGGTTTTTAATGAATCAAGCATTGTTAATCTATGGAATTGTTTCTAAGAACCCTTATTGGCATCCTAAAGGGACTCCAGAGGCCCCTGTCAATCCAATCCTCAACACACTGGGAACATAGCTAAAATCCAGTGCCAAAAACATCCTATACTTTAAGAGCCTCTTTAAGGTTTGCACTATGGCAACCACAATAATATGCTGACCATACTATCGTCTCTCCTCACAAAGGCCACAGCAAGGGCATACAGAGGGCGCTTGTGAGAGTCTCTTTGTGCACCAGAATGAAAATTGGGACACCCTAGAGCTTCATGGTCCTTACTGTTGTGCACTGCAGGACTGCTGGTTTGCAATTTAGACCTGAGCATATATGTGACCTTGTGAAGGGGCTTCTTTAATCAATAATGCCAGATTCTTCCAGCCACTCCACTTCTCCTGTCCTCTTTTACCATCAAGTCATTTGTAAGCTATCAGTGGAAAAGTACTGGGGGAAAGACTGACAGGCAGAGAACAACAAAGGAAGAGAGTGAGAACGAGAGTGGGTGTGTCTCAAATAGGGTGCAGTGAGAGATGGGCTGTGTGTGTGTGTGTGCTGGCAAGCAGGCAGGCAGGCAGTGGGATTCAGTCCTTCATGGGGTGTTTATGTGAGCACTGAGTAAAGAACAAAACATTATGTGTGTGTGTGTGTGTGTGTGTGTTTGTATGTATGTGTGTATATTTAAGGTACATGTCATTAAGGTACAGAAAAGGATCTCATCAAGGTAACAGAATAAGCTGCATACACTCCCATTGGTCATTAACCTGTAGCCACTGAACCTGATCTAATGCCTTTGTCACCTTGTTCCTGCTCATTCTGCATGAGCAAGTCAATTTGTGCATTATTAGCTTGAGAAGGAGTGAGAATAAGCTCAGAGGATAGGAATAAATGTGAAAACAGGTCATATGTCACAAACAACTTCTGAGCACTTTGCCATACCCTGTCTGGCTGGTTACCCAAATACGAGGCCACCAGTCCAGCACTGTCTGGACATTTCTCACCTCAACAACTTCTGGTCAGTATGTATCAGCACAGTGACCTGAGACAGGAGTGTGGCCCTGCCTGTCTTGTGACTGGTCTAGAAAACAAAAGAAGCTGTTTGCGGTTCCTGGATGACACAGTAATATTAATGAATGTTATTTTAATAATTTCAGATTGTTAATCCAGACCAAGAAAGTCAAAGTAGTAATTTCCCTGCTCAGCCACACCTATGAAGTAGATATCAGGTAATAAGCACAGTTTGAGCAGGCTGGTGATTAAGGCCAAGTAAAGCTGGAATCAGCTGACCTTTACTATGCATCTCATGGATTCAATAAAAAATAGGACAAATGAAAGAAAACATTTAGTATGTATTACATTTAATATTCCATCAGACAATAATGGTATGATTTCTTCGTGGCCTCGGACACAACGCTTTCTTGATAAAAAAAACTTCCACATTTAACGTAAGTATTACTATGATGTCCTCTTTTGTGCTGTGTTTGTCGTGCGGCATGTACAGTGTAGACTGTCCGTCCAACTATGTAGATTCTTATACATGTAGGAAATGCGTAACTGTAACGCAGTTGGAGGACAGGATTCGTGTTCTGGAGGGGCACATTAGTACTTTATCTCAGTGTAGTCAGACCGAGGGACGTGTAGTTCCGGCTCAGTCGGAGCCGCTGGCCGAGTTAGACTCGGCTGTAGACCCTCCGGGCCCAACCGTAGCCAGTTTGGAGCCAGCACCAGTGGCATGTCCAAGGGAACACTGGGTGACCGCCAAACGAGGGTCCAGGAGCTCAAAGAATGCACACCACTCTTCAATTCGGCTGATGAACAGGTACTCTGCTCCCGGCAGCGCGCCTGCTGAAGCGGAGAAGGTGCTCATAATTGGCGACTCGATTGTTAAGAATGTTAGCGTTCCTAGCCATTCTAAGCGAGCGGTTTCTGTGAAATGCCTCCCCGGGGCCAGAGTTTCTGACATCGAGGCACGATTGGATTCTTACTCCAGCAATGAAGTTCCTACCTTGGTTGTTCATGCTGGAACTAACGATATAAAGTCCCAACAATCCGTGGTATTAAAGAGGAACTTCATCTCTATGTGTTCAAAAGCTGTAACTAAATGTCAGAACTTAATTGTGTCTGGTCCCTTGCCAATTCTCTTTAGAAGAGATGTAACCTACAATAGGCTGCTCTCTTTCAACCGCTGGCTAGAGACTTGGTGTGCATCTAAAAGCATAGCCTTCATAAATAATTGGGACCTCTTTTGGGAACGGCCTGGCCTTTATAAAAGGGACAGTCTTCATCCTAACTGGAGAGGATCATACATGCTTTCCCAAAATATGGCAGCAAAATTGCCACTGTGACTCTTTAGAGCACCACCCAGGTCGCAGTCCTGTGATCTTAAATCACACGCTGGCTATTATCCCACTACCAGTACACTCTTGGCAGCAACCCAGGTTCCTTATAACATGGCATCCCCTATGTCACACATTAGCTTAGAACCAGACTTCTCTCACCATTACCAGAGAATATCTATTCTTAGTACGATAAGGAAGCAGTATAGATGCCAATCTAGGGGCCCCTGCACCGGTAACCTGCTCACAGTACCCATCATAAAAACAAATAAAACACAGCGTCCGACTAAAATCAAATGTTCACTGCTAAATGTTCGCTCCTTACAAAGCAGTGCTTATTAATGAAATGGTATTTGACACAAAGTCAGATATCTGTCTACTGACTGAAACTTAGACCCACTGACATCACCCCCTTAGTAGAAGCCTCCCCCTATGGGTTCTCGTACCTGCATAAATCACGCTCAGTAGGACGTGGTGGTGGCCTGACTGCAATTTTTGATGAATCATTTAAGGTTGATTCAAAAACCACTGAGAGCTTCCATACATTTGAAGTGATGCTGCTAAGCATCAGGTCTGATTTAGCGCTCCATATCCTATTAATTTATAGACCTCCAGGACCATATGCTGCCTTTATGAATGAATTTGGCAATCTGCTCTCTGACTTGGTTGTTAGGTTTACTAGATTCGTGATGTTAGGCGACTTTAACATACATGTTGATACAGAGACGGATGCAGGTGCCAAAAGCTTCTTAACGCTCCTCGATTCTGTCGGTTGCACCCAGCATATATCAGGACCTACCCATGTACAAGGACACACGCTAGATCTAATTATCTTGTATGGACTTGACATTGATACTGTACTGGTCCATTTCTTAAATAAATTTTGTTTCGACCATTCTTTAATCACGTTTGAGATTAATATGTCTCCACCGTACCTCAGTGAAAGGACTAGTACAACACGACACCTAAACAGGGCTAAATGTATCCAGTTTATGGAGGCCATAACAGAGATAGATTTCACCTGTAACAAAACTGTTAATGACATCACTGACATGTACAATACAGTAGCTGGGCAGATCCTTGATCAGGTAGCCCCAATTCAGACAAAGAAGGTTAGAACTATCAGGCACTCTCCCTGGTTCAATGATCACACGCGGGCTGCTAAGCGAGAGTGCCATAAGCTAGAATGCAGATGGAAGACAACAGGTCTCCAAGCCTCTCAGGCTCTATGGTCTGCTAAATTAAAACAATATAAGAAAGCTCTATATAGTGCTCGCACTGAGTACTATTCAAAACTTATTGAAAACAACAAGCATAACCCCCGCTATTTATTT
Organism: Hepsetus odoe; assembly: GCA_017165825.1. Lineage (NCBI taxonomy): Eukaryota > Metazoa > Chordata > Actinopteri > Characiformes > Hepsetidae > Hepsetus > Hepsetus odoe. The sequence goes on along the minus strand of CM029369.1, from coordinate 23,364,091 downwards.
CAGACACTAGCTCAGCTAACAGACAAAACTGATAGAAGGCCAGCGTGTAGTAT